>JARHVA010004400.1:1287500-1330000 GCA_037957365.1 Torreya grandis
CTATTGATCTATAACCTAATCTCTCAAGAAGTGATATCTAATGGGAGTATGTTTTGTTTTTGAATGCATCACTGGATTGTTCAAAATATTAATAACACTTGTGTTGTCACAAAAAATAGAAATAGGTTCATCAAATTTCACCTTGATATCTTCCAAAGTTTGCTTCATCCAAAGTACTTGAATATAACATAATAACACTAAAATATTTTTTGCTTCAGCTATAGAAGGCGATACTAAATTCTACTTTTTGTTTATCCATGATACTAAGCTATCACCAAGCAAGAAAGCTCCTCCACTTGTACTTTTTTTATCATCCATGAAACCTACCCAATCTAAATTTGTATAAGCAACCAAAGTGAAATCTCTACCTGTGGGATACCACAATCCATAATACAATGTCTTTTTGATATATCTAAATAATCTCTTTACCAACTGAACATGGCTATCTTTTAGAGTTGACTGATATCTTGAAACCATACCTACTGCATACATGATGTTTGGCCTCGATGCCGTTAAATATAAAAGACTACCAATCATAGATCTATATAAAGATTGATCTATAATAGGTGAATCTTCATCCTTACTCACTTTATTTCTTGTACACATTGGTGTGCCAACTGGTGCACAATCCTTAAAACCAAATTTCTTCAACATTTCCTTGGCATATTTACTTTAAGCTATAAAAATTCCTTTATCTAAATGAAATATTTATAATTCTAATAAAAATGACAATTCTCTAAGCATAGACATCTCAAATTCTTTTTTGCATATTATCATAATTTTTTTTTATGATCTTTTCAATGTTTCCTACAAAAATAATATCATCAACATATACCACAATAATCAATTGATGGTCACCTTCTATTTTGATGTAGAGATTACTATCAATAAATCCTGTCTTGAAACCTTGATCCTATAGGTACTTATCAAGTCTTGCATACCAAGCTCTGGGAGCTTGTTTCAATCCATACAATGCTTTTTTCAATCTGTATACATGGCTACTAATATTTGATAGAATAAATCCCTTAGGCTACTCAATGTAGACCTCTTCTTCTAGATTCCCATTGAGGAAGGCAAATTTGACATCCATCTAAAACACTTTGAAATTTTTAAACACTACATATGCAAGAAACATTCTAATAGCCTCTATACTTGCCACTAGTGCAAAGGTTTCTTCAAAATCTATTCCCTCAATCTGAGCATATCCTTTACATACTAATCTTGCTTTATTCCTGGTCATTTCTCCATTTTCATTAAACTTATTTCTATAAACCCATTTTGTTCCTATCACATTATGATCTTTTGGTCTAGGCACTAATTCCCAAGTATCATTATTTTCTATCTAATTTAAATATTCATCCATAGCCTTAATCCAATGCTTATCATGTCTAGCTTCTAAAAAAATTCTAAGCTGAATTTTGGATAACAAAGAAAAAATAACTTGCTCAGATTCACTTACCATCATTCTTTTGGTGTAAATTCCTTCATTTATGTCCTTGATGATGTCACTTTCAATATGATTTCTCTTAACATATTTAGATGTAGTTTTGGTATCCTTTTTCTCTTTCTTCTCATCTTTATCTGATTCTTCAAAATATTCCTCTTCAATGATTTTAGGAATGTCTCCTGGATCACTAAATCTTTGTGTTCCATCTTCTTTTATCCTGACACTTGCACTTTCAACAATTTTATTGGTTATTTTGTTATAACATTTATAAGCTTTACTTTTGAAAGAATAATCAAGAAATATACCTTCATTTACTTTGGATTCAAACTTCCCAAGTTTTTTATCAGTTCTCTTTATGAAGCATTTGGTACCAATTTTTTTAAAATAATCAACTATTACTAGTTCATCTTTCCATAGCTCATAAGGATTCTTGTCACTATTGAATCTCAATAATGCTCTATTATGAATATGCATTACTATAGAAACTACCTCTCTCTAATATTTATCTAGTATCTTGGATTCAATTATCATTGTCCTCACCATTTCTCAAATTGTTTTATTTCTCTACTCAACTATTCCATTTTGTTGTGGAGTTTTGGATGTTGAATAATGTCTCTTTATTCCATGGTCTTCACAAAACTCAATAAATTGATCTGACATGAATTCTCCTCATCAATCTGATCTTAGACACTTAATCTTCAAACTAGTTTCATTCTCAACTAATGCTTTGAATGTTTTGAAATGTCTGAAAGCTTCTAATTTTTTATTTAAAAGCATTACCCAAGTCATATGTGAAAAATCATCAATAATAAATATGAAATATTTCTCACCTTGAGTACTTTGAGCTCTCATAGGTCTACATAGATCAGTGTGAACAAGCTCTAACATCTGAGTGGTTGAGTACTCTTTTGTTTTGAACCACCTTCTAGCCTGCTTCCCATGCTAACAAGGTTTACAAAGTGTGTCGGATGGTTTTGTAATCTTTGGAAGATTTATAACTTATTAATTTTTGCTAATATTGACAAGATTTTCAAAATTTATGTGACCCATTCTCTTGTGCCATAGCCAACTTTCTTCAATCTGACTCAAACAACATTTTTGACCTTTGATGTCTGATAACATATACAGATTATTTCCTATTCTCTAAGCATCTGCAATCAACACATCTGAATCTTTTCTCCTAATTTCACAACCTTCTACATAAAACTTTACTGTGTGCCCCTGATCACACATTTGACTTACACTCAAAATATTATGCTTAAGACCTTCTACATAAAAAAGATTTTCAATTTTAGTTCTACCATTATCCATACTTAATGTACATTTTTTGGTAATTTTGGCAATAGTATTATCTCAAAATTTCACTGTGACACCATTGATCTTCTTGAAGGTTATTTGATTTTGTCTCCTATCATGTGCCTCAAACATCCACTATCAATGAACCATGGATTTTCTTGATTTCTTGCATGCAAAGCTGTCTGTACCAACATAGATTTTTTAGGTTATTTTTTCTACCATGAACTTGTCTAAACTTTCTTCTTAATGAATGGAACCTTGACACTCTAGTTCTTCTTGACTGACTCAAACACACTTCTACAGTACTAGGCTATATGTTTGAAGTTGTTGCACTTATAACATATTATGGCCTCTTCATTAAAGCTTGATAGAGGAGCAACAAAGTTGTGGCTTTTGCTTGACTCTACATGACTTTCCTTCTCCTTATTTCTAAAATTGTTAGCCCTTTTTCAACATTCTATTTTCTTATGACCATATCCATTAAAATAAAAATAGTAACCATAAAAATAGGACCTATTTGTGTATCTCTAGCTTGATTACCTTTTGTAGCTCTGTTCCCTCCAACCTTATTTATTTAAGATGTCCTCTATATTCTTAACTTCTTCCCTTTTTATTTCTTCTTTTGTAAGAGCTTCAACATAGCTCTTTCCTTTTTCCTTATCTATGAAAGTAGTGACCTCCCCTTTCTCTTTTTTAAATCCAACACCTATCTTATCTGACATTTGTCTTTGATTTTATAATATCTTATTCTATTGAGTTGTGGAGCTAAAATCTTCACTAATGAGCTAATGTGGAGGTTGCTGGGCTTACATAGTAATCAACATCAGTCAGAACCAACCGACGTCGATTAGGGGTCGACCGGCATCAGTCATCTTCAGACTGACACTGAATTTTGTGCATTTCCAAAATTGTTATTTTTAGGAGAACAGATTTGAGCCTTTGATTTAAGAGGTGGATCTAAGGGTGGTGAATGTATGGATCATGAACCCTAGTGTTGTAGTATTCTATATAGTAGGGTTATATCCTCATAGCATGTACAATTCAGTAATTGAGTTTATTGTAATTGATATAGAGAGAGAGAACTATTGAGGGAGAATTACTGTACATCTGTGAGGTGTGAAGAGAGAGAGATTTATTCATTGTATTTCCTTCTAGAAGAGTTTAATATAGATTGGTTGTTTCTTGTATCTCCTATTATTTGCTATTTTTGATTTCTAGTTATTACTTCTAGTTTCAATTCCATGTTTAGTTACTTATACAAAAGTAATCAATTGTACTCTAAGATCCTAACAACTGGTATCAGAGTGTGTTAGTGTTTTTTGATTACATAATTCACTCACAGGGGTTTCTGATTGAGTGGGAGCAAAGAAATGGTAGAAGAAAGTAAACTAAGAATGGAGAAATTCAATGGCAATAATTATCAATTATCGAGGATGCAGATTGAAGATTATTTGTATCAAAAAGATCTATATTTACCATTGGGTGGGGTTTCAAGGAAGCCCACAGATATGGAAGATGAAGAATGGAATGTTCTTGATAGAAAGGCTCTTGGATCTATAAAGTTGAGCCTACCAGCTTCTGCATTTTCCAACTTATCATAGGCAAAGACAATGGTAGAGTTAATGGATACTTTGGCAAATTTATATGAAAAACCCTCAGCTTTGAATAAGGTATATCTTATGAAGCAACTATTTAATTTGCAAATGCAGGAAGGTGGATCTATATCTAGTCATCTTAATTATTTCCATATAATAGTAAATCAGTTAAATTCAATCAAAATAGTTTTTGATGATGAAATTAAGGCTCTCTTAATCTTATGCTCTTTACTTGAAAGTTGGCATAGTTTGGTAATGGTAGTTAGTAATAATACATCTACTTCAAATATCTTGAAAGTTGATGATGTTTTTAGTGTAATCTTGAATGAAGAAATGCATAGGAAAAGCATAGGGGAAACATTAGGTAATGCTTTAAGTGTTGAAAGTAGGGGAAGACAAAGAGAGAAGGTCAAGCAAGGGAAATCAAGGTCAAAGATGGGAAGTAGATCCAAATCTAGAAATGGAAAAATAACCTACTGAAATTGTGGAAAGAAAGGGCATGCAAAGAAAGATTTTTGGTTGAAGGATAACAAAGAAAATCAGCATGAAGGTAATAAAGAAGCAAAAGTTGTAGGTATTGTTGCACATGATGCTCTTATATTTTCTTTGGATAATAAAGTAGAATCATGGGTTTTAGATTCTGGTGCCTCTTTCCATGCAACCCCAAATAGAAATTTTTCAATGATTATGTCCATGGAGATTTTGGAAAAGCTTATTTAGGGGATGATGAGCCTTGTAAAATTGTTGGCAAAGGAAAAGTGCAGCTGGAATTGCAGATTGGCAACACATGGGTGTTGAAGGATGTCATTCATGTACCCATCTTGAAGAGGAATCTGATTTCTGCAAGAAAGTTGGGTGATGAGGGTTGCACAGTAACTCTCATAGCTAAATCTTGGAAATTTTCCAAGGGTGCACTTGTATTAGCAAAAGGTAAGAGATTAGGTACACTTTATCTATCTACTTGTATTACTGATTATTCTCCTTCTATTTTATCTACTTTAGATGTAAATGCAAAGTTATGGCACTGTAGGCTTGGTCACATGAGTGAGAAGGGAATGAATGTTCTTAAGTCAAAAGGTAAGCTTTCAGATTTGAAAAGCACAGATCTAGATTTTTGTGAGCATTGTATTTTTAGGAAACAGAAGAAAGTGACGTTTCTCAAAACTAGGTCAATAAAGAAGAAGCACAAGTTGGAGCTTGTTCACACAGACGTGTGGGGACCAACTCAGAATGCTTCTATTGGAGGATCACAGTATTATGTTTCTTTCATTGATGATGCTACAAGAAAGGTATGGGTTTCTTGCATAAAGAGGAAATATGATGTTTTTGACACATTTAAGAAATGGAAAGCTTTGGTTGAGAATGAAACAAGTTTGAGATTAAAGTGCCTTAGATCTAACAATGGTGGTGAGTACTGTAGCAATAAATTCAACAGTTACTATTCTATGAGTGGAATATGTAGGGAAAGGATGGTTCCAAGGATACCTCAGCAAAATAGAGTTGTTGAAAGGATGAATAGAATAATAATGGAGCATGCACAGAGTATGAGGTTGCATGCTGGTTTGCCCTTACAATTTTGGGCAGAAACTGTAGATACTGTAGTTTACCTGATTAACAAAGGACCTTCTATTGCACTAGATGGTGGAATTCCAAAAGAGGCTTGGATAGGTAAAAAGTTAGATCTTTCATTTCTCAGAGTTTTTGGTTCTGAAGCTTTTGTGCACATTGATAAAGAAAATAGAAAGAAGCTGGATGTTAAATCTATGCAGTGCACTTTCATTGTTATGGTTTTGGAGATTTTGGATTCCAGTTGTGGAATTTAGAAACTAACAAAATTATTAGAAGCCATGATGTATTTTTTAATGAGAAGGTGATGGACAGTGATCAGCTCAAGTGGCTAAATAATTATAAACAGGGCAATCTTGATTTGGAAGAGGTTATGATCCAAAATGAGCTCGCGGGTAAAAATCATCACTCATAGAAAAACACAGAGACTAATGTCGATCAAGTGGAAATTAATGTCAATCAAGTGGAAATTGACATTAGTCAAGTGGAAATCGATGTTAATCAGGAGGAATCGACATCGATTAGGTGCAAACTGCCATCGATCATAGAAGACTGGGATTAGTCACTGTCAGAAATTTTTTTAGGTAGACAATAAGCTGTAAATGAGTCTCAAATGCCCATAAGGAGGTCTAAAAGTGTAAGTAAACCTCCAGTTCATTATTACCCTTCTTTATACTACTTATTTCTCATTGATGGTGGAGAACTAGAAAGTTTTGATGGGGCAATGTAGGTAGAATCTAAGAAACAGTGGGAACATGGCATGAATGAGGAAATTGATTCCTTGGAAGAGAACCATATGGGGGATTTGGTTGAGTTGCCAACTGAAAAGAAAGCACTAAAAAACAAATGGGTATACAAGTTAAAGGAAGGAGAGAATAGACAAATGAGACATAAGGCGAGGTTGGTAGTAAAGGGATTTGCACAAAAACTAGGTATTGATTTTGATGAAATTTTTTCTCTTATAGTAAAGATGACTTATATTCAGACTGTATTGTCTTTAGTTGCTATTGAGGATTTGCATCTTGAGCAGCTTGATGTTAAGACATCATTTCTTCATGGAGATTTGGATGAAGAGATATATATGGATCAGACAGAAGGTTTTGAGGTCAAAGGTAAGGAGAAACTTGTGTGTAGGTTGAAGAAAAGCTTATATGGTCTTAAGCAAGCTCCAAGACAATGGTATTTGAGGTTTGATAGGTTTATGATAGAGCATGGCTTTAGTAAATGTCAATCTAACCATTGCGTTCATTTTAACAGATTGAATAATGGTAGTTATATTATCCTATTACTGTATGTAGATGATATGCTTGTTACAGGTTCACACATGAAGGAAATTATTGAGCTTAAGGTAAAATTAGCTCACAGATTTGCCATGAAGGATTTAGGAGCAGCAAAGAAAATCCTTGGCATGAGTATTAAGAGAGACAAGAAAAATCATAGTTTGATTTTGTCTCAAGAGGATTATGTGAATAAGGTGTTGGAGAGGTTCAATACGTAGGATGTAAAACCAATAAGCACACCTATGGCTAGACACTTAAAATTGAGCAAAGAACAGTGTCCTAAATCACATGATGAGGTTGAGTACATGAGTAGAGTTCCATATGCTTCAGCAGTTGGGAGCTTGATGTATTCAATGGTATGTACTAGACCAGATATTGCCCAAGTAGTGGGAGTTATCAACAAGTTTATGGCCAATCCAGGAAAGGAACACTGGAAAGCAGTTCAGTGGATTCTCAGATATCTGAGAGGGACCAGCAGTAGGCATTTATGCTATGGAGGGTCAAACACTTCTCTACATGGGTATGTAGATTTGGATATGGCAGGTGACTTGGATGGTAGGAGAAGCACCACAGGATATGTGTTCACTATTGGTGGAATGACGGTTAGCTAGATTTCAAAGTTGTAGAAGGTTGTTGCCTTGTCTACTACAGAGGCAGAATACATTGCAGTCATTGAGGCTAGCAAGGAAATGATTTGGATGACTCGGTTCATGGAAGAGTTGGGAAAAGAGTAAGAGAGTTTTAGATTTTACAGTGATAGTCAAAGTGTAATTTATTTGGCAAAGAATTTAGCCTTTCATTCAAGAACCAAACATATACAGCTTAGGTACCACTTCATTAGACAAGTATTGGAGGATGGACAGTTGAAGCTGGAAAAGATCCATACAGATAAGAACCCTACTGATATGTTAACAAAGTTGGTAACAAAGGAGAAGTTGAATCTTCATTCAAATTTTGTTGGTCTTCAAGATTGAACTTGAAGAGGGAGGAATAAGCTAGAGATGTTTAGAGGATGTCGCTGTATAGGTACAGGTGCAGCTGTTTATCTCCAAGTGGGAGATTGTTGAGTTGTGGAGATAAAAGCTTCACTAATGAGCTAATGTGGAGGTTGATGGGCTTACACAGTAACCAGCATCAGTCAGAACCAACCGATGTCGATTAGGGGTTGATCGACATCGGTCATCTTCAGACCGACACTGACTTCTGTGCATTTTTAGAATTATTATTTTTAGAAGAATAGATTTGAGCCTTTGATTTAAGAGGTGGATCTAAGGGTGGTGAATGCATGGTTCATGAACCCTAGTGTTTTAGTATTCTATATAGTAGGGTTAGATCCTCATAGCATGTACAATTCAGTAATTGAGTTGATTGTAATTGATAGAGAGAGAGAGAGAGAACTCTTGAGGGAGAATTACTGTACATATACGAAGTGTGAGGAGAGAGAGATTTCTTCATTGTATTTCCTTCTAGAGAGTTTAATATAGATTGGCTGTTTCTTGTATCTCCTATTATTTGTTATTTTTGATTTCTAGTTACTTATTACTTCTGGTTTCAATTCTGTGTTTAGTTGCTTATACAAAAGTAATCAATTGTACTCTAAGATCTTGACATTATTCAACATATTAGTGTTATTCTCAAATTTTAAATCAATGGTTGCTCTATCATTGATTGCTTTATTTGTTTTCTCAAGATCTCCTTTTAAAGAAACAATTTCAATAACATACCTTTCACATTCTTTACTTACTATTTTCAACTGTGCCATTAGATCTTCTTCATTCTTCTTAGATTCTTCAAAGTGTGCTTGTAGATCTTCAATTATTTCCTTTGACTCCTTTTCATTTTTCTCAATCTGGAACTTTAATATTTGATTCTTCTTTTCTAGATATTTTAACTCTTCTAAGGCACAAACAAGTTCTCCTTCTAGATTCACTTTGGCTTCATCCTATTCTTCTTCTTGATCATCTATACTTTTGCTTACAAAGGCATCTTTATGTATGGACATGAATAGAATCTCTTCTTCTTCTGAATCACCAACTCCACTATCTTTGGTTGAGCTAGGATCTTTAGAATACAAACTCTTCTCCTCAAATCCCTTCTTGAATTTTCCTTTGAAATTATTCTTATATGTAGACTTTCCTTCTTTATTTTCATCATTACCCTTATCTAGGAACTTAACTACAAAATGTCTAATCTTTCCATAATTAAAACATTTGAAAGGTAATTTTCCTTTATATTTACCTGTGTCCTTTTTTGGCTTGCAAATGAATAGAGTTCCATTGTCATCTTTATCATTGCTAGAATTGTAATTTTCCTTTATATTCCTCTACCACTACTTTCCATATGTCGAATCCAAGGGTCATCAAATTAGTATTCATCCTTATGCTCCAAAAAACATAATTTGTCCCATCAAACAAAGGTGATTTATTTGTATAAAAACCTTCATGTGATCCAACCATCATGCTTTCCTGATCTACCTTCAAGCTGTTAAACTTTTTCAAAGGAACTTGCTCTGATACCAATTGTTAAGCAAAAACTATATTGAGAGAGGGATGAATTAGTATATTGTATACCTTATTTCTTAATCAAATTCCTTTTCTTTAACCACTTAACCACACATTCAAGATATGAAATAAAAATGAAAAAATAATATGCACCACAAGAGAGAGAGAGAGAGAGAGAGAGAGAGAGAGAGAGAGAGAGAGAGAGAGAGAGAGAGAGAGAGAGAGAGAGAGAGAGAGAGAGAGAGAGAGAGGCTATATTTTTATATGAAAACCCAAAGTGGGAAAAACCATGGAGAACAATCTCAAGTATATGAATGAGTACCAACTCAAATTACAAAGTTTTCAAGCACCAACTTTTAGGAGAACCAACCAATTTGCCGAGCACCAACACAAATATTTGTGAGCACCAACCCATAGGACCACCAACCCCTTGAAAATATTTTTGAGAACCAACCCATAAGAGTACCAACCCCTCTTGTGTATAAAACACAACTATCTCTCAATGTTGCTTACTCAACAAATGATATAACTCTACAATATCTCCTACTTTTCTCTCTTAGAAAACAAATATAAACCATGTAGTCTCTTGCATATTAAAAATGACTTCTCAATCCTTTATTTATAACTTTCTAAATGACCTTTGGCATTCACCCTTTTTGACCCTTCAATCCTCATGAAAAATGGTGCCAAACTTGCATGACCCTTCATATCCTTGCATTTGAAAAGTCATATGGTGACCCTTCATAAACAAAAGTGTCCTTTCCTCTTTCATATTTATCTTGGTGACTTTTTGTATTCCTCAAAGTGTCCCTTCTTGGAAAAATGTGCCATACCCTCTTTTATCTTCACATGGTGACTCTTGGAATTCCTCAAGATGACTTTTCATGAGAAAATGCGTCCCATTCCTCTTTCATCTTTTACCCCATGACTCTTTGACTTCTCCATGGGCCCTCTTTTGACTTATATGCAACCATAAATATATTCATTAATATTAAATAAATATTAACACACATTATCCAAGATATGAATATTAAAAACACCAGTAAATGTAATGGGGCCTTTATTACCAATAATGATAGTCCTTTGACATCAATGATAATATTTCCAACATGTTATAACATACGTATGAGGAAGCAATAGGGCATATTAACATACTAATTTTTAACCCAAATTTTTGATATTTTTTGACAACTTGGACAATCCAACATGGAAAGTTACAACAACATGGTACTAAAATAGTAAGCTATGTCCACGTGCATACAATACAAAATAGTGGGAACTAGGCAAGAGATAATGTAATTCCAAGGCTTGTAATGGACTTCAAGAGGTTAAAAATTGGAAGTTATGACTTTGGGATTATTTTTGATAGGCATATGAGATATTATGACAAACAATGAGGTACATGAATTTTAGTAAATCATCACATTAACCATTAGGGGGTAGGTGAGATAACTCATGACAAACATGGACATTTTAAAGCATATAAAAGGTGGGTATAAAAATTGTTGAGGGAGATGAAACATTGGACATAAGGGAAATGTTGTTGGATTGTTGCATATAATTCATAGAATAAGGGAAATAATGGAGAATTAGAGAGAGATTTTAAAGTTAGTCTGATATAATAGTACCATGGTGCACTTTGTAACTATAAAATGAAAATAAATTGATATTAATATAATTTTTATATTTATTTATGACCATGGAATGATTCTAACATGATAAAAAATAATGTTATTATCAATGAAACCTATATTTTTTAATTGATAATATATTGCTTTTCATAGGATGAATACTAGCGGCTATGCTAGTGGTTTCTTATATGTTTACTTATTATCATGTATTAAATATATTAATATAAAATATTCAAAGTATTATAATATGTTAAATTATGCACACAAGATAATTGTACCATCTCTACATTTCTAACTAACCCTAATTTGATTGATTTTCTCTTTGTGCCTTGAGTGAGTGCATGATCACAAATCACATGATATTATAGTGTTGTTAGACAATGTTTTGGAATGTGTGTGTGGCATAGGAATAATACATATGACATAAAACCACCCAAAATTTTGGTTTTGTTTCTAGATGAATTAATTTTTTTAACACAAGGGTAAGTAGTGATAATGTGCCATATCACATTAGAAACTATCGAGTGGTGGTTGCAGAAATTAGAGGAAAAGTTTGTGTAAAGACACCCTACCTATGGTAATTAAGATCTAAGGGAATCAGTGAAATATAACATACATTATGCACTTTATGATGTGTTTTAATGTGAAATACCAATGTATTTTAATGCATGGCTTGAAATGTATGCTATGAATAAGAATTTAAACTATGGACAAAAATACTCATGGATGGCAAAACATGTGAAGAAACTAAGGAACATGGATGTAGTTTGGAATATATTTGTTGATGTTTGGTGGTATGGGGAGTTAAATAGATATGTGTTATAGTTAATTTTATCCACATAATGCTATCTAGAGGAGGCTAAATACTAGTTTTTATGTGAACCTAGAGGTTCATATTTGAAGCATTGCCATTAGAGATCAATAACTTGATGATAGATAGTGGGATAAATAACTTACTAATGGATATCTAAGTCCTTACATGCATGAGAGACATGTAAGGTGGAAGGTGAAAAGGGAATGATTTTTGTAAGGTAAAAAGTAATAAAATCTTCAACATAGAGGAACCAAATGAATGTGAGATCCAATGGAAAAAACTTGAAGCAATTTAGTGGAAGGTGATTATGAAAAATATGATAGTCAAAGGGGAGAGTCTAAATCAAAATATTCTAGAGGAACCATAGAGAATTGGAATGACATGATTGATACTCTATGTAGAGGATGTATACTCTATTGACATAGAAGTGCTTACCAGTGAATTATAATGAACAATGGAAAGATAATCTAAGGTTCTTGAGGAAGTAGAAAACACAGGAGGAGAGAGCACTGTTAAAGTGCCCATTTTGATTACACTTGAAGTGCATGCTCATGTATTTACTTATAACCTAAATAAATCAACTAAGACCTTGGCCATGTCTTAGACATAAGAGAGTTTCTAGAAAAATAAGGATAAATAAGTGTATTATAGTATATCATTCCTTACCAACCAATTAGATTTGTGGTTTCATAACCTATTCAAAATTTATGTCTGATTATGTATGGTATGCCACCAATAAGAGGGGGTCCAACCCTTCAAATACATATTATAACACAAGGTATTATAATAAGATATAGATGGTTGGTGATATGCTTACTAACCATTTAATTGGAAGGAGGATCCATAGTACATAAACCTATTATACCACCAATAGGAGGAATAAAAGGAATCCTTAGAGGAAACTAGATTTTGGGCACACCTTCTACTAACACACTGGTAAAACATATGCTCAAGTTTTGTTTTTACCCATACCTTCTCCTCAGGTCTTTTTTGAAATGTACTTGAGTTTGCCTAAATATCATAAAGTGGGGAATGTCATAGGACATGCCAAAAGTACAAACTCATTTGGAATGTGAAGGGAGTTACATTTTTAGAGTGTAAGGTAAGCAAGTTTTCAATAATTATTTTAGATCACACCCATACATAGTATCAAAATATTAATCCAAACCAAACCATTATGGGTTATGACCTTCTAAAGGTAGCCTTCTTAAAATAATTTGACATTCTTAGGTTTGATTAGTAGAGTATTTATGTGTTAAATAAATCAAGTGAAATTTGATAAAAAACATCAATACTTATGATGCTAGGTTCATGAATTTTATGTCTAGTCTCTCCTTTTATATTCATCCATTACAACATGTGCAATGATTTTTTGGAGGGTTTATTTCACCCTTTAGGCATTCCCAATTCATGAAGACATTCATTAAAACTCGAGAGGCCTTAAAGGTGACATTATTATTCGAATCCACTGGAGGTGAAAATATGGGAATAAACCCATTAATGTATGTTAAAATTATCTTAATGGCATCACATATGTAGAATATTAGGACCAATAATGCACAAGAATCTAAAATCAGGTTGGGATGTGATGACTTCAAGGTAGAGGGACATAACAACAATAATTTCCTAAGGAGTGAGAGAGCCCTTCTTGACTCATGTGATATTTTTCATGAAGGACATTATGTGTGTAATTTATCTCTTCTTCAATACACACCCAAAATTAAGATATCTCTTTACTATAGAATTTGTGATGCCTCTACCCACAACACCAAAGACTATAGCGTCATTGATAAGATCCAAAAGGCACTCCATATATCATTACAAGGATAATTAATCAAATATATGGTAATAATAAGAAATAAAATGGTTATAGAGGCCATTATATGGGATAAAAAGGTGGAAGGTTTCCTCCATGCACTTGTTATAAATGCAAATCACTAGAATACTACTAGAGAGAGTACCCAAAGTATCCCACTTGTGGGTATTGTTTAGGTGACCATAAGGTCAAAGAGTTATTATATTTAAATTCCAAACTCATATTCAAATAAAATCCTAAGAATTTCATCAACATTATCATATTTAGACATAACTTGGATCAGTGGGTGTTGAAAGCACAAACCGATAAAGATGATAGCCCAAAGATGCATTTAACAACACATAGTGTCATAACTATAAACATATAGCTCCCAAGTATAAGTTTTAAGTAGGATACAAAAAAATAATATCTAAAGATACAATGGTGAGGAAAAAAACCCCATGGTATGTTATATAGATAAATCACACAAAAAATAGGTACTACACAAAGGTAAACTTCAATATGTTTGAGAATTAGATGAGAAGACAAGAAAAAATCTCCAAATCTAAGTAAAAATAATAATTAGGATAATGATCTCACTAACATAATATATCTCCTACACTTTAAGGGAATTATCCCTATGTTAAAAAATATCTTGAATGTTTATGTAGGTAAAAAACCCATTGAATTTCTTGCACCATAAATAACATAATGACATAGGGTAAGGAACACACAATGTAAGTTATGATTAGGAATTGATCATGGATGTATACATTAATGTATTGAAAATATGTGGCATTATAGTGGACACAAATGTTGAAGTCAATATCCTCATAGGAGATGCATGGAACAAGATGGGGAGAGCTACTTTACAACCCTTACTATGTGTATTTTTCATGGTAAACAAAACCTGAGATTAACTCATGAGAATTATACACAATGATGGTATCGAGATAATGGGAAATAAGTTTTGATTATAATTTGAGGTGACACAGATCACCAAATCTGATAACTACCCAAATTTGCTTTGTCCACCTTAGTGTTACATCAATAATGTAAATATGAACTTTAAAAAGTGTAACATGAGTTTTGATAATGGGAGTGGATGTGTCATGATTCCTATCTCAAATGATCAAGGCCCACCTATGTAGTGGAGAATATAGAACCAAATGGGGATGGTGTTTTGATCTGGGATGAGACACAATCCATGTCTAACACCATAAGTATTTTCTATGATCAATGGGTAAAATAATCATATGAAGTCACATGAAGTAAATGTGGTGTAGTGAGATCAAGGCCTATAGTTTCAACTATGAGAGAATAATTATGCATAAATAATAAATCTTCCTCAGTGGCTAAGAAGATCGAGGCACTACACACCCCATCTAAAGTGAATAGAGTATTCTACTTTATCAAGGAAAAAGTCACTGTGTTTCCATAGTATGATAGTTCTATAGTTACCACCCCATTTGTATATGACCTTAAGGCATATGTACCAAAATATCACTACTATGTAAAACCTAAAGATCATTACTGTGTAAAAGTGGGATACTCAATAGCCAAGTATTCCTACTTGTACAAAAGTTAAGGATTCCATATACTCTATATTTGAGCACAATGATGACCACCAAAGATTACATATAAATATTAGTGACTCTAATCCATGGATGCATATTCATGAATGAAATGATATTATTATAAGGATGAGAGGAAAAAAATACTATAGGAACCAAAAGATCACTACTATGTACTAGTGGGATACTCAATAGCCAAGTATTCCTACTTGTACAAAAGTTAAAGATTCCATATACTCTATATTTGAGCACAATGATGACCACCAAAGATTACATATAAACAGTAGTGACTCTAATCCATGGATGCATATTCATGAATGAAATGATATTATTACAAGGATGAGAGGACAAAAATACTATAGGAACCAAAAGATCACTACTATGTACTAGTGGGATACTCAACAACCAAGTATTCCTACTTGTACAAAAGTTAAGGATTCCATAAACTCTATATTTGAGCACAATGATGACCACCAAAGATTACATATAAATAGTAGTGAATCTAATCCATGGATGCATATTCATGAATGATAGGATATTATTATAAGGATGAGAGGACAAAAATACTATAGGAACCAAAATACATCAACCAAATAATTCGAAGCAACCATAAAAACTTGAAGAGAGATTCAAGAATTTACAACACTAAGTGGTGTAATAAGAGATCATACTAGAGGACACCTTTAAGGAAATGTATATAAGGGTTAATGAAATAAATCATTATGATGAAGGGAATAAAGATAATCCCATGCTTCATGGTTTAGATGCACCTATCTCCACCATCACTGAAAAATCTAATGATGCATTCATATACTAGACCAACTTTGAAGCCAAATTGACTAAAGAGGTACTAGAGTTTCTTGTTGATATCCAAAGGAGTGGAGAGTTTTTTTAGGTCATCCAACTGAGTTACTGTGAGGTGATTTTGACTGAATATTTTCATTTCATTTTACAACATAGATATTATATCTTGTAAAGTTCCAAAAATGTGATGTTAAAACAATAAGCTAAGTACACATGCATAAAATATAAAATAACAAGAAATAGGTAAGAGATCACATGATTATAGGAACTATAGTGGAGTTAATAAGGATAAACATAGAATTATGAATTTCAACTTGTCTCAAACAAGTAGATGAGATGTGACAAAAATATCATGGTTTTTTACCTTGAGTAAATCATCACATTAACCACTCTGGGGGTAAGTGAGCTTAATCATGACATATAAGGCTCTTTGAAAGCCTATAAAAGGAGAGAATACAACTTGTTTATGGAGATAAGAGGTTGGCCATAGGAATTATATATTATTGACACAAAATTTATGGAAGTAGGGAAATGATGTATAATTAGAGAGATATTGTAAAGTTAATTTTATATACTAGTGCCATGGTGCACCTTATAACCATAAACTAACAGGTAATTGATATTAATATTATTTTTAATATTTTTATCTTTATCTATGACCATGAAATGGTGATAACATGATCTATAATAATCTTATTATCAAGGGAACTAGATATTTTAATTGATGATGTCTTATTTTTGGTAGGATGAATACTAGTGGTAGAGTAGTACTTCTTTACTAATGGTTTGTTATATGTTTGTTTGTTATCATGTGTTAAATAGAGTATTAAAAAATATTAAGAGTATTTATATGCCCATAAATATGTTAACAAAATGGATTTAATATGTTATAATTTCCATCTAACCCTAACTTACCTTAGTTTATATCTTTATACCTCAGGGAAGTGCATGAGAAAAAATCACATGATATATTGGCATGGTTGGATAGTGTTGGGGAATACGTGTGTGGCATAGGAATAGTACACATGACCTAAAACCACCCAATATCATCTTATTTTGGGACTAAGATAGTGGAGACATTATTTTTTATGAAGCCTACTATTTAAAAATTTGATTGAATACTTAGAAAATCATGGTTAACAAAAATGCAAGATACATTAGATAATATCAATAAGATTATTTCATTTTATTTGCAAGGTGGTTTTATTACATATCAAAGAGATAAAAATTTGATAATCAAATTCCTAACAAAAATGAAATTATGTCCTGAAGCATAAAATTATGGATATAACATAAAAATGAAAATTATACAAATCAATAAACTAATAAAGTAGTGAGTACTCATACTCCATATAAAGAGAAAGAAAAGAAAGAATATATAGCTATTACATTATCCAAGTATAACTATGTGAATTATATGAAGTGTATTTAACATAAGTATCTAATGAAAATGTAATAATAAGTATTCCTATATGTTTAACATCAAACACATATCCATATAATTCACTTACACATGAGTTAGAGCTATTAACTTAGCATAAAGTAATAATTAAAGATGATGTGTTTTATATGAATGTTTGGTTAGAGGATTCCATCCCATTCATTAATTTGGTTTGTGATGAATTAAGACCATAATCAAACTAGTAATTAACTTGAGGTATCCCAACTTGCCTACAACCTGATGGGATCATGCAAGGATTAGTCATTTAACTTATTAACTTTGATACTTTCATTAACTGTCAACTTAGGATGTGTATTTGGTAAGGTATTGATACTATATATGCAATACTAGTGTTAAAAGGTTGAGGTGAATAAAGGTTGCATATAGGGAAACACACTTGCATAGATTAAATTACATAAAAAGAAAGTAGAAGGCAGTAAAGTGTGAGAATTAAAATCTAGATCTATCTCAGAAGCTTCCTGAATGGAATTGAAATATGAAAAAAAATTAAATAATTAAATATAATTGAATGAAACACTCATAGGAATGAAATGAAATGGAAATGCACACATATTATATATAAAATATTTAGTAGATGAAAAATAAGACTACCGAATCTGTGCTAGCAGGCCCCAACTCAATTGGATTGGAGCTTGAATCCCCTCCTTGGTTAAGATAATATCAAATAAAATATTTTCTTTGATTAATTCAATAGGAATCAATAAATATACATTAAAATATGGTTACAACTTCATTCAGATAATAATATAATCCAACAAAATTAAACTTTACTTCATTACTAACTTTTTTTACTTATTTATAACCTACAACTTCTCTCTTAAATAGATAAGATAACACTTTATTTGGATCTATATAATCTAGAGGTTGTAACCATAATATGTGGTTATTTATAGAATACAAAAATATAAGTAACAATATTAAAATATTATAAATAATATATGATATTGCAACTAACAATCATGAACAATATAAAATATAAATTAGTTTGTTCCATTGTTGAAATAGTTTTGAATGCATTTCCAATGGTGGAATAATGATGACATGCAATAATTAACATTATATTGCATTTCATTAATTATAGGAACAACCATATTCCTTTGATCATGGATTAAATCTGATTTAGATCGTCAACTAGCTGTGGCAATGCCATATTACATCAACAATAGATGCTATGGGTTAGTGTATACACCCAAATGTTACAGTTGACCAAATTTTGACCTCAAGTCAAAATTGGTCACCCCATCTAGGTTGAAAATTCATAGGGTTGTTTTACAAAACTATCATAGTTTTTCGCAGTCTTAAATGGTTCCATATGGTCATATTTGTCCTTGTCTAGCATTGTCCAATGTTTGGTCTTATGTTCACTTGTCTAGTCATAGAGGTCATTTTCAAGGTCTTAAAATTTTCAAACATGGTAAAAGGTTTAATATGGTTTAATGTCATTATAAAAGGTTATTGAGATGTCACTAATATTCTAATATCATGCACTAACCTTTTATTTGACTCTCATATGTAAAAATCACATCTTGGCCTATTTGGAAGAGTTGTACATACCATTTCAAGAAGATTCAAAATATACATGATGTCAAAAATGATTTAGTTAATGTTTAAGGAAATTTGTAGTTCAATGCCTAAATTAAACAAAATGACACTTTACAAGCACTTTTGGGCAATTGTATAACTTTGAAAGATAAAATTTAAGTTATAAATTGTTTATAAGTGTCCCTTGGGATAACTCAAATCATTTTATAGGTTTGGAAAAAGTTTCAATTTGAACTGAAACTTTAGGCACTCTTTCTCCTCCATCACTTCCTTCACAAGCTCAAGAAAGCAAATTTGAATTAAATGATATGACTAGGAGAGAGAGACATAGGAGATGAAAATTTGGTAATTGTTAATGGTCATAGTATGATTTAAATTAGTGTATTATTTTTTCATATTGATGGGAAATTATTTATGAACAATCGCTAAGAGTGACATCAGGTCATTATGTCCTATCCATCCAGTTAGGGTCTATTCTTGCATTTGTTTCTCCACTTCAAAATTCAATAGAGAGGAATGGTTTTGAGTATTTTTTAGAGGTAAAGGATATAATTTTAATGGTGGTTTCATTAGCTAAATAATCTCTATGAAGTGTTTTCTATTAGAATAAAAATGTCTTGATGTACAAGGTATCTTAGTGGATCCTACTGCAAATCTTGGTTTCCTAATATGTTGGCCACTTTTAAAGGTTTATAATTCTTCATCAATCATGGAAGATCCATAATTTTCATGTATTTCATGTGATAATTTTTTGAGGTGTGATTCTAGTCCATGTTCTTCAAGTGTGTTGTTCTTTGGGGACATGGTCTATGTTATGTAGTCCACTACATGTTCATTACCAATTTAACTCAAATACCAATGATACATCAAATTATAAGGTAGACATATTCAATTATGTCATCAAAATATAATGAACCTTGTGATAAACCATAGTACTCAACTCACAAACATTACACTTAAGCTAACTATCTTCATATAGTCTACTACATGTTGATTGCCAATTTGACTAAAATAAAAATGATATATCAAAGTATAAGGTAGTCATATTAAATTATGCCATAAAAATAGCATGAACCTTGTGAGAAACCATAGTACTTAGATCACAAACATTGGACTTAAGCTGACTACATGTATAGGTCTATACGGACTAGAGAGATATCTTGATATGATATCATGATTGGAAAAAGGTCCACATGATTGTTGGCAAGTTTTAAACAATGGGGTAATAGTAGATATAAAAAAAATGTCTAAAAGCCCAAAAAAATTTCCCTTTGCACTTTGTGTAAACAAATAAAGACCTAAAGGCCCTAGACCTGTAGGTCCTTATTTTGGTTTCAAATTAATTAACAAAATAAAGTAAAAGTAAGTTATAAATAAGACCTTGTCATAGGAGAGCATATAAATCAAATTAATATACTAGGACACTCAAAAATAAAAGATGGTCAAAGAAATGAGTTAACAGTCATAAAAGACCACCTACAATACTATGTATGGAATGAGGAAATGAGAAGTGACTTGAAAATGTCATAAATGGAGTTTGTAGACCTTCCTATATAATGGAATGAACTATTTCTATTTGAATTATTCAAACATATTGGCAAGTGATATAACTAAGTTTCAAAACTCCTATATACAGTCAATACCCTAAGAGGCCACCTACAAGCCTAATTAAAGGATCATTCCATTTTATAGTGAAAGAGAGGGGCAAAGGTGTTTGAAAAGTGCTCTAAACCTAAATTGGATTATCAGATCAAATCCAAGAATCATTGATAGGGATATTGGTTTGAGGGTGAGGTCTAAATACAAAATATAGTAAAAATACCCTAAAGCCACCTATAACTTAGCCCAATGGATAAGGTTTACAATTTAATAGAGTTTTAGGGTTTGAAGTTTGTGAGAAGTATAAGTGGAAATCTAAATAAAAGAACCATGAGTTGAAATATGATCAATACAACACCTGAATATTGAGGTGATAAATACAACTTAGGTATGATCATTGTATGCATAAAGAGCATCACCTACATGCTTGCTTAGTCTAGGTAAGGGACCATCTTCAGTATCATAATGGATAATAGGTTTGATAAGTATGTAATAAACTTTTCAAATGGGATAATTTACCTTAACTTCTCCAAATAATGATCTTGAACTCCATAGTGATATCTCATAATGAAACCCAAGAAGGGCTAAATGGGCTTAAGAGCTCTTTTTGCATGATAAACCTAATGGACAACACCTCATTACTTGATGGAGACTGATAGGTTGAAATAGATTGAAGGATTAATTGGTGTTTGGCACATTCAAATTTATTTTTGATTTCACCAAGCTTGCAAGGTCAAGTTCCCTAAAGATTTTCTAAAAACCTATAGAGCACTGGCCTAAATTGTCTAGTCATAAGAGAGATTGATGTATCAAATGATTCATAGGCATAATAAAACTTTGTGAATGGATACATAGGATGTTTATAAGTGAAAAAAGACATCCATGGTCAGCTAAAATCCATACATGTAGTAGGCATACTCACTATTTTATCTCAGACCTTGCTCACTCCATTGGTAAGGGGAAATATTGAGACCAAAGGGCCTGTTTGAACCAAAAACATAAGAAAATTATGTCAAAACACATGGAGGGACATTGAGTTAATACCTAAACCTATAAAAGGTCTCAATATACTTTTAGGTTGTATAAAAACTTAGCTTTTAATCCAAATTCCCTTGAGGGCTAGTAAGGAGGTGATAGGCCTATAACCTCAAGTCTCATAACCAATGCACCAAATAAATACAATGTATAATAATAATTTATATGAAATTTAGAGTCATGAGTAAGGTTTTTTTATATTTTTATAAGTTCCTATTAGTGAGATTGAGTTTTGAAGCCTAAAGCTCGAATTAGACATCTTTCAAGTTTAAGAGAGCTAAGGCTACTGCTCAAGGAGTAACTTCACACATTCACACCATATCTCACACTTTTCATGGTAATATAATCAATTTTTAATAGTTTGGGGTGGGTCATTAAATAAGTA
Organism: Torreya grandis; assembly: GCA_037957365.1. Classification (NCBI taxonomy): domain Eukaryota; kingdom Viridiplantae; phylum Streptophyta; class Pinopsida; order Cupressales; family Taxaceae; genus Torreya; species Torreya grandis. The sequence continues at coordinate 1,309,827 of JARHVA010004400.1, forward strand.
TATGCAAGTGGAATGAGGCTAATTGGTGGTTGGTGTTTTATGAATCATTGTTAAGACCTCAAATAGGTCTTAAACCCCCCTAAAATCTTGATAATAACTAGACAAAACAAATGGACCTATAAAGAAAATTTAATTCTCTATTTTTCTCCTAAAAACTCTTTTATGTTATTTATTACTCCAAAGAGGTTATCCACATGTAATTTTTCCATACTTGTAGTTGTATAGAATGTAATAAATTCCCTTTTTTGTATGTTTTTTGGTGTTTTGTAGGGGTTTTGAGCAAGGAAGAACTTAAAAATAATTTGATGAGGTAATTTTGGATGTGTCAGAACTATTAAAACCCAAAAATATGTGCATGATATTATAGAGGAGGTCAAACAAGGCTCATTTTCTAAGGTAGTCTCAAATAGGCTTAAAATAAGACTATGTGGTAAGGTCATTTCATGGTTCTCACACTTCCATGGGGTCTCAAGACCCAAAAATTGATATGGAGGTTGGTGATATCCTATGGAAAGTTAATAAAATTATTTTTGGTGATTTAACATGTGTGGGATAGGTATGGATCAAGAAAATAGGGTTTTAGGCAAGGAGCCCTAATTGAGAAATAATTGAGTAGAGAGAAAGTAGGGAAAATGGGTTTCCACTTAGAACCTAAACATTAAAGTTGACATGGATATGTAAGGACATAATATGTCCTATGATAGTCCTTTATTTTTTTATTAACATTTGTACATTCTCCTACATAAGGATGTTTATAAGTTTTTAAGGTTACAAGGAAAATAAGCCTAGTAAGGGCTTGAGGAGAAAAATGAAGTCTTGGGAGTTGTTATAAGAACAAAAATAGTTTTTAAGATATGATAGGATATTTTAAGACCATAAATGGAGAAAGAGTGACTTGAATAACATTAACTTGAGTTTTGTATCACTTAGACCAAGCTAGGTATGGGAAATGAAGAGTTTCAAGACACCTATGTACATGAATGATGAAATATCAGATTAGAGGAGTTATTAAGGTATGATAGGTATTAAATTATTTATTTTAGATCAGTTCATGTATAATTCATGATGGATAATTCCATTTGTCACTCTTCTTATACAAAGAGGGGTAGTTTTCAAGAAGTTAGTCAATGTGTCAAGCCAAGTTATAACACTTACATCACTTAGAAGGTTGGAGCATATTCAATAGTGAGACACATGAATTTGGAGGTCTATTCATGAATGTTTCATAACCCCATTTATTTGGTTAACTCACATGGAAACTTGTTGATATTCTCTTACTATGCCTCTCTCTCTCTCTCTCTCTCTCTCTCTCTCTCTCTCTCTCTCCACAATTCTCTATATAAGCAACCACTTTTAGCTTTGCAAACAATCCACATTTGGTATGGTGAAGCCCTAATAGTTTGAGTACTATTTTTACATTTGAATGAAATATTTAAATCCAGTTTTGAGTTTTTAACTTTTTGTTTAAGTGTGTGAAGTAGTGCATAGTTGAATGACAAGTGATAATCATCTATTCTTGTGTTCACCTTGCTCTTTCATGTTTTATGCAAGTAGTTTTATCTTTGATAGGTCAAATGAAGTGTATTTATTGTTATTTTTTGTATTTAAGTGTAAGAGAGAGTACTATTATCTATAATTAGACCTCTTATTCATCCACCTTGAGAAGTTCATTGTATCTTACCTTCATGTTGAAATACTTATGTTAGAGAAACCTTGGATGTTGAGATCAGTTTTGTGAATCACTTTTCATAGTGCAAGTTGATGGTAGTATTTGAGAGTTAAAATTGGTACATAAAATCATTATATTAGGTTTATTTAATGTTTTATATTACACTTTTCATCCCAATTAATTATATCATAGGTTATGAGATTGAATATACATATCAAAGGAGCTAGCCCTTTAATCTAGGGGTTTACCCACACTATAGACAACCCATAGGTATATGAGTAATTCATTTTTTCCATAAATTGGAGTAGGATTTAAATACCTCTCCAAGGGTGAAAACTTGAATGACAACAATTCTAGCCTACCTAGTGGGATGATGGTCCTAAGCACTTCTTGTCAAGGTGAATGATGGTCTTGACAATATAAGAACTGCATAAGTGTTTCATACTCAACATTTGGTGACTCCACTAAATGTACAACATCTAGTTATAGGAAAATTTATTATTTTTATACTTCATGGTTAGCACTAGATCAATTACTAGTATATATAATCATTTTGGAAACCCACTCCCTCACCCTAAGCTTCTTCTTAAAGTTTAGTACCCTGAGCCTTTCTTTAAACTTGAGAATCCTAAAGAAGACCATGAAGAGCAAGAATAATTTAAAATTTAATAAGAAAAAGAGAGTGAATAAAAGTTTGAAGGTAACATGGCTAGGAAACATGTTTTCCTAGATTTTAATATTGAAAATCCCATAAACCTTGTTACTTATGATGATATCCCTCCCAATGCCACAAAGAGTGCTCCTTATTTTAATGGGGAAGGTCCTATTACCCCAAGTGAGCATATTAGATACATATATAACTTTTGAAATTTCCATAATATCATAGATATCAATATGATAATTATATTACTTGCCATTTACCTATGAGTAAAATCCCTTGATTGGTATAGAACCTTACTAGGAGGATGTATTACTATGTGGGATGAATTTGCAGAGTTTTTGAATCAAAAAATTGAGGATAAGATTGATCATACATCACTGATTCATTAACTAAATTCCATCTAAAGAGGACCTAAGGAATCCATGCATAATTTTAATGAAAGGTTCTAAATGACATGGAACAGGCTTCCACCTCCCATGAGACCCCCTACAAGTTTTATTTTCCCAACCTACCTTAGATCTATCGAGACTGACGTAGTTATCATGTTGTAGTTTATGAGAGGATATACTTTTCTTGATACCTATGATGTGGATATTAAAGCTAAGAATGGTTTGATCTAAGCTAGTAAACTCCCTTTAAATTTATCAATGCCTATCTTTCCTAACATGCCTACTACTCCTCCAACCCTTACACCATTTCAAAATTTAAATAGCAAGTCTAAAGCTGCTCCAAAGAAACCAAATGATGTAATTTATTGACAAGCATAATATAAGGCCTTAGAAACTTCAGCTAGGAAATCAAATCAATAATTTGGATCTTACTAAATTACCTACTATTACCCTCTACAAGCAAATAAATTTCCACCTTAGCATAATGGTCAAGGGAGGGGAAAACATCAACCTAATTTTAATGGGTCACCTATTGCCTACAATCCAAAATTTGTTCCCACTTCAAGAGCTATGGTTCCATTCCATAACAACCTAGTTTAAGGATAATAATGGCCAAATTATTGGGGGTATCCTTAAGGTTATTACATGAATGATAATGAGGGGGAAGGTCAATATTTGGTGGTTCAAAGAGGGACTACTTCTTACTTCACATTAGAAGATCATAGATCCATGAAAGTAAAACTAAGTGGAGAGTGTAGTAATTAAGGAGTAAGCTTTACGAACTACCAAATGGAGGACATATTTGTCCTAAATAAAATCACCTTAGTTGTATCCAAAATAAGGTTGAAGAAGATATATTTGGAATATTATGAAGATGTGAATACAACTCCAAATAACTACCCTTAAAGGCAACAAGGTATGGATGCAAATGTGATAGCCTTTACAAGTCTTACACTTCTTCAAAATTAGAACTTGGGAAAGGTGGTCTAACCTTAATTACCTCAATTTCAAGTTACTAAATGTAAGAAGAGTTTAGTGTCTCCCCTTTTAATATTATTGACTCCTTTAATAACACAAAGACAATCATATCCCTTTGGGAGATACTCCACATGCTCGGTCAAAAGGAGTTACTCTAAGAGCATCTATCCTAACTCCATATTTATTCCCAACCATCAAATAATGTTAGTGTAGCCATCAAAAATTTCACCTAATCATATTGTTGAACCTTACACCAAGTCTAAAAATTCCCCACCTTTATACCTTACCCTCATTTTGGAAGATAAGCTGGTCCATAATTACATTATGGATAGTGGGGCAAGCACTTTAGTGATGCCTAAACTAGTTGTAGACAAGTTGGGATTGAAGTATGAAACTTATAGTAGAGGATTATTGTAAAGTTATGGAACACCATCCAATTAAGTAGGGCTCATCAAAGGTTTGAAAGTGTTTTTTCATGACTACCCAAGTTTTCCAATTCTACAAGATAAAGTGGTGGTGGATTTGCCTGCACACTTTGCCATTTGCCTTTCAATAGAATTCACTGGAAAGATAAGAAGGTATGTTACTTCTAATTGGTCCTTTTTTGGATTTAAGAATGTGGTATGGAGTTAAAGTGATAATAAAAACATATCCTTTAGCCAAGTTTCACATTGAACTATATGTGTAAACTAGTTCTAACCTAAAATGCACTATCAATCAACAAGAAAAACATGCCATAGATGATGGAGTTTCTTCCAAAATTGAAGGTGTCTTTGATCTCTTCCTAGATGAATATGGTACTAAGACCTATGAGTATGATCCCTATGATGTTATTTAAGAGACAAGACTTAGCACATATATCATTCATGATGAGGGTGATAATTATTCTAAGGTAAGTCTTGATGACTCCCTCACATAAGGTATAATGGGTAACTACTATATTCATATGGATGATGATGATAAGTCTCCAAGTGTGATAAATCATGATAAGGAGGATAATTAAATTTTGACTACCAAGGATGAAGAAGTTCATGCGTGTGATAGTCATGAATAAGGTGATGATATATGGTAGCATTTTCATGTCATAATATAAGAATTTGAATAATTAGGTAAGGCAACTCTCCCTTAAAATAAATATAGGTTTCATAGTAACGCCATTGATGAACCTAATGAGAATGAAGAAGAGTTTCAAGTCATTGTTAATCATTCTATATTAATTAATGAATGTAATAAGGCCAAGGCAAAAGTTTGTGTGGCTCAAAAGCAACCTAAACCTCAATCTGATATTGAGTCACTTGTAAACATGAAGGAAAGTATGATGGCCTTAGACATCAAGGACATCATGGTCTAGATAAAAGTGAATTTGATACATCTTTCATGACTCCCAATAAGAATATTTACAAGAATAAAATGAGAACAAAAGAGATAAAGTAGGCTACACTATCACTTAGACCTAAATGAGAGCTAGAAGAACTTCAATGGAACTTCAAATTATTCACTTGCATCTAGCAGAGGTCCCATGAGTGGCAAGTCCTTTGATCACCTTCAAAATAAAATTTTCTTTGAAAAAAATCCATAATATTGTGGCTTGTTCTCATGGAGTAGCTATGACTCAAGAAACATTCTATTTGAAATTGGTTGAAGCAAGAAGAAGTGTTTCATTAACTCAAACATGTTTTGAGGTCTATACATAGTAGGTTGTGTGTTGTTTTGAGTCTTTTGTGTGTGGTTTACCTAAATGCATTTAGAATAGTGTGTTTTTTTATTATTATGTTTTTGGTGTGAGTTTGAATTCTTTATAAGGCATATCAATTTTAGATTGAAGCATAAGAGTGACTCTATTTCCCAATGGAAGGACAAGGCTACTGGTATATAATGATTGTAAGCATGATACCCCCGTGAATCACCAAATATGCTGACCAAATTTTGACCTCAATTCAAAATTGGTCACCCCTCTAGGTTTAAAATTTATGTGGTTGTTTATAAAACTTGTCATAGTCATATCACGGTCTTAAATAGTTCCATATGATCATATTTGTCCTTGTCTAGGATTGTCCAAAGTTTGGGGTTATGTTTACTTGTCTAGTCATAGAGATCAATTTCAAGGTATTGAGATTTTAAAACATGGTCAAAGTTTTAGTATGGTTTAAGGTAATTATAAAAGGTTATTGAGGTGTCATTAATATTATAATATCATGCACTAACTCTCATATGAAAAAATCACATTTTGGCCACCTTTTGGCCTATTTGGAAGAGTTACACATACCATTCTAAGAAGAATTTTTTTTTAAAATTAAAAATGTAACTAATGTCATAAATGGGATAGAGAATGTTTAGGGATAGTCAGAGACTGACATCATCTACAATTCAACACCTAAACTAATCAAAATGACAATTTACAAGCACTTTTGGGCACTTGTACAACCTTGCAAGATCATATTGTAGTTGGAAATGGTTTTTAAGTGTCCCTTTGGATACATAAGATAATTTTATATATTTGGAACAAATTTTAGGTTGAACTAACACTTTAATCACTCTTTCTCTTCCATCGTTGTCTTCATAATTGTAGGAAGGCAAATTTGACTTGAATGGTATGGCTAGGAGAGAGAGAGAGAGAGAGTTAGGAGATAAAAATTTGAATTTATTATGGGTCATATTAATATTTAAATAAGTGGAATTTTTTTAAATATTTATGGTCTCTTATTTATGAAAAATTGGTAAGAGTGATAGCAGGTCATTATGTCATATGCATTTGAATATGGTTTATTCTTGCATCTATTTCTCCACTTAAGAATTCAATGGGAAGGAATGGTTTTAAGGGATGTTTTTATAGTTCAAGGATATAATTTTAATGGTGGCTTAATTAGTTAACTCATCTCTATTAATTTATTTCTATTAGAATAAAAATGTCTTGATGTACAAGGTGATTCAGTAGATCTTACTATAAATCTTGGTTGCTTGAGATTTTAGACACTTTCAAAGGTTTCTAATGCTTCATATCTCATGGAATATACCTTAATTTCATGTATTTATGTGTTATTTATCTTAGGTGTGATTCTGGTCCATGTTCTTCAAGTGTGATGCTCTTTGGGGACATGGTTTTTGTTATATAGTCCACCACATGTTGATTGCCAATTTGACTCAAATAAAAATGATATATCAAAGTATAAGGTAGTAATATTAAATTATGACATAAAAATATCATGAACCTTGTGAGAAACCATAGTCCTTAGCTCACAAACATTTCACTTAAGCTGACTGCATGTACAAGTCTGTACGGACCATAGAGACATCTTGATATGATCTCATGATTGGAAAAAGGTCCACATGACTGTTAACAAGTGTTATACAATGGGGAAATAGTATATATAATCAAAAGGATGTTTGAAATCTCAAAGAAGTTCCATTTATAGTCTATGTAAATAAATAAAGACCTACAGGCCCTAGACTTATAGGTCCTTATTTTGGTTTCAAATCAATTAAAAAAATTAGGGTCAAAGCAAGTTGGAAACAATACCTTGTCATAGGATATCATAAAAATAAAATGAAGATAGTAGGCCACTAAAATATTATATATGGTCAAAGAAATGATTTAATAGTCTTAAAAGACCACCTACAATCTATGTACATAATGGGAAAATGATAAGTGACTTGAAAATGTCATAAAAGGAGTTTACAGACCTTGTTATATAATGGAATGCACTCCTTTGATTTGAATAATTTAATCATCATGGCAAGTGAGAGAACCAAGTTTAAAAAATCTTATATATAGTCAATACCCTAAAGGCCACCTACAAGCCTAATTGAAAGATCATTCCATTTTCTAGTGAAAGAGAGGGGCAAAGGTGTTTGAAAAGTGATCTAAACCTAAATTGGATTATTATATCAAATATAAGAATTACTAATAGGGTTATTGGTGTGAGGTCAAGATCTAAATTCATAATGTAGTCAAAATACCCTAAATCCACCTATAACCAAACCCAATGGATAAGGATTATAGGTGAATAATGTTTCAGGGTTTAAAGTTTGTGAGAAGGATAAGTGAAACTCTAAATACAAGGACCCTAATTTGAAATATGATCAATCCAACACCTACCTATTGAGGCAACAAAGACAACTTAGGTCTAAACAATACATGCATAGAGAGCATCACCTACAATCCTACTCAGTCTAGGTAAGGGACCATATTTATTATCATAAGGGATAAGATGTTTGATGAGTATGAAATTAAGTTATCAAATGGGAAAAGTTACCTTAACTTCTCTAAGCAGTGATCTTGAACTCCACAATGATATCTCGTAATGAAATCCAAGAAGGCCTAAATGGTATTAAAAGTTATTTTTGCATGATAGACCTAATGATGAAATAGAAATCTATCTGACAGGGCTAAACTATATGTTTAGCAAACTTCTAAATGATGAACATAAATCTCTTGTAAATAGGGATAAAACATATGTCTTGACAAATTATTACACCAAATGGTGTATAGACATCTCTACAAACATGTTAAATGAGTCATCTTTGACAACGTATTAATGGTGACAGACACCAAAATACAAATAGGGCTAACTATATATTTTTAACAAACATTTTCTTCACATAACTATCATATGGATTCCTCTTCTCTAGAGAGCACAAGATTTTTGATTTAAAGGTAAAATTTGATTTTCTGACCTATCTGACTAAACTCTGTATGTTTAATTCTAAATAAAAGTATGAAGTTTCAAATATCCAATGAGTCATGATGGCTGGCGACTCACCTGAGCACAGAACCATCGCTTAACTTCAATACATTGAAATTCCCATCATAACATATACTTTGAAATGACTAGAATTGAAATCAATACATTGAAACGACCCAACAGTCATATGTGACCCAACAAGAAACTCTTCACAGGTGCATCGATTGGTCATAGACAAAACATTTGTTTGGTTTTATATTCAAAGCTTTGTGTATCAACAACAAAACAATTGATTTCACTCAAAGAGAAGACACACTTTATTAATATTACCAGAACATATATATAGTATTTGTCTGCACATTGCAGATCTTTCCCACACCTTGCCTTCTTTCACACAACATACATATCCCCTATTTTTGCACAAAAATCCTCCTGCAAAACATATTGTTACCACTTAGATATTCGATCCTATATTAGGCTAAACAGAAACAACCTCCCAAAATGAAATGAAAATGGTTCTTCTAACATAAGAAGACTCAGATCGCCAAATATCTCACCCAATAGACTTAAAATACGCAGAGGTAAGATATTGGTTTCTATTTGTAAATAGACAAATTTGAAAACTTTGAAAATAAAGAAATGGAGGGAAACTAATTTAACCAAGAACATGTCAAATAACTCCAAGCATGAAGATTCTCCTGCATCATTCTTCCAAGGAGCAAAAGAAGTATTCTTCAGTTGTTTTTCTTCAGCAGTTCTTCTACACTTGTGCCCAGCTTAAGGATGTCATTTGCAGTCAACCATGTTGCATCTTCAGCTGGTATATTCTTCCACTTAGTTATATACTGGAAATATTCTTTGCCCCTTGTCTTTTTAACCACTTTCTTGTCTAAGATGCTCTCAATCTCCTTTGGCACTTCCTTTGGCAGTTGTTGCTCCCATTGAATACCTTCATCTATCCCTATTTCAATCTCTTTAGCTGGTCATCCTTCCTCTTTATATGGATGTAGATCTACAACATTAAATATTGGAGAGGTTCCAATTCCTTTTGGCAATTATATTTCATATGCATTATTTGAAAACTTCCTTATTACCTTGCATGGTCCTATTTTCTTTACCTTTATCTTGTTGTATTCCCTTTTTGGAAACCTCTCTTTTCTGAGGTGAGTAAGAACAAAGTATCCAACACTAAAACTAACCTCTCTTTTCTTTTGATCTGCTCTTAGCTTTTACTTGATGGTGTTTTCTTCAAGTTTCTTCTTTACCTGTTCATGCAAATTTTGCATGGCATTGGCAAATTCTTCTGCATCAGCACTCCTTGTCTCCATGCCACTTAGATTTATTAACTCATACACACTTCTTGGATGCATTCCATATGTAATTTGAAGTGGAATCAATCCTGTACTTCTATTAGGAGAATCATTATAGGCAAATTTAGCTTATGCAAGTGCAAGATCCCATTGTTTTGGATGCATACTTACCAAGCTTCTCAGGATGTTGCCCAAGCTCCTATTGACAACCTCAATTTGGGCATCCATTTGGGGATGATAGGCTGAACTAAAACTCAAATTTTTACCCTATTTCTTCAATAATTTTCTCCAAAAGTGTCCAAAAAATTTGGTATCCCTGTCAAAAACAATGCTTTTAGGAAATCCATGCAATCTAACAACATCTTGAAAGAATAGATTAGCTATGTGAGTAACATCACTTATTTTTGTGCATGGAATAAAATGAGCCATCTTTGATAACCTATCTACCACTACAAATATGGAATCATGTCCTTTTTGAGTTCTTGGCAAACCAAGTACAAAATACATGCTTATTGAATCTCAAGGCCTATTTGGAATGGGTAGTGGCTGGTACAAACCTGCGTTTTGACTACTTCCCTTGGCATATTGGCATGTTTTACACATTTCAACAAATTTTTTAACATCAGTACCCATACCTAGCCAATAGTAATGAGCACTCAATTGTGCTAATGTCTTATTCTGCCCAAAATGTCCTAATAAGCTGCCACTATGCTTTTCCTTCAACAAATTCTCTCTCATGGAACTCTTGGGAATGCAAAGCTAGCCACCTCTAAATAGCAGACCCTCTTGAACCATGAAATCTATCCAAGGACTTCTATCAAACCCCACTGGATTCATGGAAGCTTCATATGGTTCCTTGAAGTCTGGATCTTCCTTATATAGCTCCTTCAAATCTTCAAATCCTAAAATACTTACTTGAGATTCTTACATGATCAGATTCCTCCTGCTTAGAGCATCTGCAACCTTGTTCGATTGTCCTTTCTTGTGCTTAATAGTGACTGTGAATCTTTGTAAAAATTCAACCCATTTAACATGCTTTTGACTCAACTTATTCTAGTTGCTAATGAACTATAAAGCATAATTGTCAGTGAACAAAACAAATTCTTTAGGCAAAAGATAATCTCTCCATTTCTTCAAAGCTTGTAAAAGTGCATAGAATTCATGTTCATAGGCTAAATAATTCTTCTTAGCATCACTTAACTTCTCACTAAAGTATGCTATAGGCTTCCCATCTTGGCTTAAAACAATGCCTATTGTAGTTCCACTAGCATCGCATTCTACTTGAAAAAGCTTATTGAAATCAGGCAAGGTTAGGATTGGATCTTTAGTTACCTTATTTTTCAATAATCTAAAACTCTTATCAGCAGCCTTAGTCCAACAAAAACTTCTCTTATAACCCTTGATGGTATCTATCATTGGAGCAACAATTCCACTAAAATTTCTTATGAATTTCCTATAGAAGCTAGCCAAGCCGTGAAAGCTTCTTACCTCATATGTGTTCCTAGGTGTAGGCCACTCAAGTATAGCCTTAATATTCTCCTTATCCATCTTCAGTCCTTCTTTTGAAATCACAAACCCCAAATATATCAACTCTGTCTTCAAGAAACTACACTTTTTAACATTGATTAACAAGTTCTCCTCATGTAGCTTACTCAATACCATCCTCAAATGTTTCAAATGATCTTCCTTAATTTGAATAAACACCAAAATATCATCTAAATACACTATCACAAACTTACCAGTGAACTCATTCAGCCCTTCATTCATCAGCCTCATGAAGGTGCTTGGTGCATTGGTTAGTCCATATGGCATAACTAACCACTCATAGAGTCCATCATTAGTCTTGAAGGATGTTTTCCATTCATCCCCTTCTCTTATCCTAATTTGATGGTAACCACTTTTCAAATCTATCTTAGAGAAATACTTTGCTCCACTCAAACAATCAAGTAAGTCATCAATTCTAGGCAATAGAAATCTATACCTGATAGTAATCTTGTTGATTGATCTAGAATCTGTACACATTCTCCAACTCCCATCCTTCTTAGGACTCAACACTATGGGGATAGCACAAGGACTTAAATTCTCTCTTACCAATCCTTTGTCTAATAATTATTGAACTTGGTGCTTGATCTCTTCATTTTCCTTTAGTGTCAACCTATAGGCAGCCTTGTTTGGAAGATTTGCTCCTAGAATCAAGTCTATGTGATGGCTAATGCTTCTCAATGGTGGTAAATCATTAGGTAAATAATCTACCACAATGTCAATGTACTCATTCAACATATCTTGAATCTCTAATGGCAAATCAATCAACTTAGTACTAGTGACTACACTCCTTGGCTTACCAATCACAACAAAGTTTACCTTTTCTTTCTTCATTTGATGTAGAAACTCTTTACCACTCATTATAAATACTTTGGAATTCTGTCCTACAATAGTAGTAGCCTCTTCTTTCAATGGTGTGAGTGTATGCTTGATTTCATCCTTTTCAAACATGTATGTATTCTGCCTTCCATCATGCATGGCCTTCCTGTCAAACTGCCAAGGTCTTTTAAGCAAGATATGACATACATCCATGGGCATGACATCACATAAAATCTGATCCTTATATGTTCCTATCTAAATATCTACTTTAAATTTTTCACTTACCAAGAGTTTGTGTCCTTTTTGTAGCCAAGAGACTTGATAAGGTGTAGGATGTACCTCCTTCTTCAAGCCTAGTTTCTCCACCATCTTAGTTGACAAAAGATTGTCAGTACTCCCACTATCTATGATGACCTTGCAGCATTTCCCCTTGCTTTTACATGTGGTTCTAAAAAGAGTTTTCCTTTGAGGTGGTTCTACAACTTCTTTGTTTGGCTTCAACAAGATTCTTTTCATCAAAAGAGACTCACCTTCTTCTGGGGTATCTTCATAAGATGATGCAACTTCTTCACTTTTTTCTTCACCTTGGGTCACATGTACACCCCTCTCATGGCTGGTAGAAGGGTTCTCTAGACACTCATATGCCCTATGTCCTACATACTTGTTGCACCTAAAACATTTTCCCATGAATCTTCCTCTTCCTCTTTGATATCCTTCGTATGGCTTTCTTCCTCTTGGTTTTAGCTGCCTCTCAAACTTTATGAGCTACTGGCCTCTTATTGAGATGTTTGCAGCTGTCTTCTACCTCCTTGAAATCCTCTACCTTTGATGGATCTGCCCCTTCCTTTTGAGAAGGATGTTTGTTTTCTTGCAATCTTCTCCTCAGCTTTCAAGGCAAATTGATATGCCTCTTCAACTGTCTTAGGAATGAGAATACTAATCTCATCTTGAATGGAAAATTTTAAACCATTAGTGTATCTAGCTATCTTCTCTGTGTCATCCTCAATATGACCTGATCTTATAGTCAACCTATAAAACTCTTCAGTGTATTCTTTTACAGACATCTCTTTTTTCTTCAAATTTTGTAATTGCTTGAAAAGATTGGATTGATAATCTTTAGGCATAAACTTACCTTTCATTTTTACTACCATTCTATCCCAGCTTCTGATCTTTGGCTTCCCTTTCCTCCTCCTTTCTTCTTGCACTCCATCCCACCACAGGGATGCATGGCTCTTTAGCCTTGTCATGGCATACTTGACTTTCTTATCATCTTCTTCAATTCCTTCATATTCAAAGTATTTGTCTAATGCACTAATCCAATCAATTAATTCTTCCACATTCAAATTACCTTCATACATTGGAACCTCCATTTTGGCTTTGTGTTCACCTTCATAATGGATCTAATTAACCTATCTTCAGCTATTTCTTCCTCCACCACCAATTCCTCCTCTAGTGGCTCCCTTCTCTATCACTGACTTCACCCATGTCAGTTCCTCTTCTTTGAGCCATCTCTAGGTCTTGTAGCCTAGTTGTCAGGTTTCTAATCTCTTCTGCCAGTGTAACCTATCCTCTAGGTCTCCTTCCTCTAGCTCCTCCTCTATTCCTAACTCTCATGGCCATCTTGCCTCTTCTTGACAATCACATTCTTCTTCTCTTTGACTTGGATCTTTAGATTGTGCACAATCCCTTGAGCTCTGATACCAAATGATGAAATAGAAATCTATCCGACAGGGCTAAACTATATGTTTAGCAAACTTCTAAATGATGAACAAAAATATCTTGTAAATAGGGATAAAACATATGTCTTGACAAATTATTACACCAAATGGTGTATAGACATCTCTACAAACATGTTAAATGAGTCATCTTTGACAATGTATTAATGGTGACAAACACCAAAATACAAACAGGGCTGACTATATATTTTTAACAAACATTTTCTTCACACAACTATCATTTGGATTCCTCTTCTCTGGACAGCACAACATTTTTGATTTAAAGGGAAAATTTGATTTTCTGACCTATCTGACTAAACTCTATATGTTTAATTCTAAATAAAAGTATGAAGTTTCAAATATCCAATGAGTCATGATGGCTGGCCACTCACCTGAGCACAGAACCATCGCTTAACTTCAATACATTGAAAAGCCCAGCATAACATATACTTTGAAATGACTATAATTGAAATCGATACATTGAAATGACCCAACAGTCATATGCGACCCAGCAGGAAACTCTTCACAGGTGCATCGATTGGTCATAAACCAAACATTTGTTTGGTTTAATATTCAAAGCTTTGCATATCAACAGCAAAACAATTGATTTCACTCAAAGAGAAGATGCACTTTATTAATATTACCAGTATATATATATATATATATATATATATATATATATATATATATATATATATATATATATATATATATATATAGTATTTGTCTGCACATTGCAGATCTTTCCCACACCTTGCCTTCTTTCACACAACATACATATCCGCTATTTTTGCATGAAAATCCTCCTACAAAACATATTGTTACCACTTAGATATTTGATCCTATATTAGGCTAAACAACAACAACCTCCCAAAATGAAATCAAAATGGTTCTTCTAACATAAGAAGACTCAGATCACCAAATATCTCACCCAACAGACTTAAAATATGTAGAGGTAAGATATTGGTTTCTATTTGTAAATAGACAAATTTAAAAACTTTGAAAATAAAGAAATGGAGGGAAACTAATTTAACCAAGAACATGTCAAATAATTCCAAGCATGAAGATGCTCCTACATCACCTAATGGGAACACCTTAGAACTTGATAGAGACTGATAGGTTGAAAGATATTGAAGGAGGAATTGGTGTTTGGAATATTCAAAGTTCTTGTTGAGTTCACCAAGGTTGTAGGGTCAAGTGTCTTATGCAATTTATAAAACCCTATACACCATTGGCTTAAATTGTTTAGTCATAAGAGAGATTGATGATTTGAGGGATTCATAGGCATAATCACACTTTGTGAATGTATAAAAAGGATGGGTATAAGTGGAACAAGACATCCATGGTCACCTAAAATACATATAAGCATCATGCATACTCACTATTTTGTCTTAGACCTTGCTCACTCCATTAGTAAGGGGAAATATTGAGACCAAGTGGTCTATTTAAACCCAAAACATAAGATAATCATGTCAAATCACATGGAAGGACCTTGAGGCAATGCCTAAACCTATAAAATGTCTTAATACACTTTTATGTTATTAAAGGTATAAACCACTGAGTGGGGGGTAAATCAGTGGTGGCAAACAATCCATTTCAATTTCCAAACAGTTCAAATGCTTAAGCATTCAATAAAACCATTCATGAAAAATTAAAGATGTTTATAGAAATGAACAAATAGATAATGTAAGATTACACAAATAACATAAGATCTATGTGGGAAACCTTCTTAGCGAAAAAACCCCACTCTTAAGCTTATAAACACATGGACAACTTGTCCTATAAGAAGTATGCTAACATGAGACTTTAGTGAGACACCTATTCCACAAGGAGTGCCTACCCCTAGGATGGTCAAGTCCTTCTAACCAAACTTTAGTGAAACACCTATTCCACAAGGAGTGCCTACCCATAGGATGGTCAAGTCCTTATGACTAGACTTTAGTGAAATCCATATTCTACAAGGAGAACTTGCCCCTAGGATGGTCAAGTCCTTTTGAACTAGATGTTGAGCACCCTCCCAAAAATTATGATATGAACATCTCCACCTTTGAACTGATGTCTTTAACACCTGATGATTGACCTCTAATTTTATAATCCCTTAAAAACACCCTCTCTATCTCATACAAGCCTCTCATATCCATGCCACAATATTTCTTCCTCTTCACTCAAACTACCATCATATACACACTTAGACTTACAAATCCTTCTTCTATTGGATTCTCTCCCTAATATTCAAACCTAAAATAGAATTATCTTTGACATTATAAATGTAATTTATAGGTAATACACAAAGTGATTAGGTTGATATATTCTACAACCTATCCATTGGGCACACACCCTTTTTTATTTCCTTTGCTCTTCAACTCTTACACACACCTCTTATTATAAGTCTAGAAATCACCACCTTTGATTTCACCTTTTATAGAGCCATCATGATTATTATCTTCTAGGTTAACCATAATACTTGTCTTATCCCTCAAGATATATAACATAGCTCAATACTATCCACACAGGTTGGCCATAATAACTTATGGGTCACACTTAAGTAGCTATGCCTTTCAATTAGGCCTTAGTATCCCTTATAGGTCTCATGGAGACTTATTAATCCATTTAGAACTTCATTGAGCAATTTAGAAACATAAGACCACTTATAAATGCATAGGTCCACTCCACATGACCTCTTAGACATCCTCAAATGATTAAAATCATCATTACATACCTTTGCATATGATAAATCTACTTAAACATTATCCTTGTACACAAGAATACCATGAATGAATAAATAGTCAACTTCTAAGCACTTATTCATACTAAATATGGATTGGTCAAACCTCAAAAATCCATACAGATGATTCTCATGGAGTCTATAACACTTCAATATCTCAATCCCCTTGAAACATCCAAATACCATTAGAAAAACTCAAATATCCTTCTCGAGTCACTTACAAAACATAGTAAAACACATAGTAAACTTTTGAGCTTAATAAATTTGACTGTATAAATATTCAGACCTTATAAATAGATGCAATGGATGTAACTTGAAGTCCTTTAACACTTTTATTTTTATCACATCAATAAATATATCTTAGATCAAAAGTTATAGATTAAAAACTAAGCACTAGTTTTCCTTCGTTAATTTGACTATTCAAACTCCCACTATCATTGTTAAACATTAAACACTTTGTTAATATCTCATGCCCTCTCATAGCTTGAAAAAATATGCATCATCAATCTCCCTTAAAAGTAGCCTAATATTTAACTATGGTAAACATCTATCAATTTGACCTCATCTCATGCTCCCTAGTAATTTTGACAAAATACGCAACATTGATCTCCTCAAAAGTAGCTCAGTCTTTACCTTTGCTTACTATTAAACATCTAGAACTTGTCATCATCTTGATGATTCCTAAAAATTTGGAACAAATTCACTCTATTTATCTCTTTGATAATAGCCTTGACTTTAACCAGCTTAAACATCAGACACTTTGACCTTTTTGACTTAATACACATCATATATCTATATTTATACGAACACCTACTTACCATTCTATCCTTTTCTGGTCCTAATATTTACCTTTTACAAATTTGGCTAAGTATGGGAACCTCTATGATCTATTTAGAAGGCTAACTTTAAACGTTAATAACTTTTGTTGTACTCAATTGTATGTCCTAAAATTTAAACCATATGATCTTTTTTCATAGGGTAATCTATCCATATATCAAGTTGCTCCTAGAACCTTCATGTGTGTGAAATATAATTCCATCAAACTAATTATTTGGATCTACTTAAACTTAGACATTAAGATCAGATTATATTTTCATCATAGATTTGTGATGTGATTAAACATGCACTGTTTAGATCTCCTTTACAAATTTGGCTAAGTATGGGAAAACATTGTAAACTACTTATGGAGCCAACTTTGCATAGTTATATATTTTACTCCGCTCAACCACATAACCTAAAACCTAGACCATAGAAAATTAGGACTAATGTGATCACACCCATATGAATAACTCCCCTTGAATCATCTATACGTGATAATGGTGATGTTATAAAAATACCTACTTAGATTTTTCTATCATAGAACCAACTATGCCAAGATAAACATAATGAATAAATAGATGAATAACATTCACTTTCACAAGATCTCCAATAATCCTTGACCTCTAATAGGACCCCACACACATTACAAATACTTCAGACCCATCCCTAATCATGCCAAAACTAAATATCAACCATGCCTATTTAAAGCATATTAAGACAAGCACAATGCATACTTTTCCATTGAAAATTAAATATCAAGACACTTCATACACTCACCTAGACACCTACATGTCATCATTGATAACTCTTTAACATAGGTTTCACAAAAACTCAACTTTCAATCTAAATACGCATGAGGACTAGTAAGGAGGTGACATGCCCATGACCTCAAGTCTCCTAACCAATGTACCAAATTCACATAGTGGATAATAATCATTTCCAAGTCATTTAGAATCATGGGGAAGGATTTTTAGAGGTGTCTGAGTCTCTCCTAATAGTGAGATTGAGTTTTGAAGTTGAAAATCCAAATTAGACATCTTTAGAGTTCAAGAGATCTAAGGTTACCACCCAAAGAGAAAATTCACATGTTTACAAAATATCTCACACTTTGAATGGGAATATTATCTCCTTGGAATATATGGGTGGGGGGGGGTCAGTCAAGAATTCTTTACAAGTGGAATGAGGCCAATTGATGGCTAATGTTTTATGAATGATCATTAAGATCCCAAATAGGTCTTAAAACCCCCTAAAACTTTGATAGTAATAATAAAAAACAAATAGACCCATAAAAACATTTAATTCCATATTTTTCTCCTAAAAAATCTTGTATGTTGTTTATGACTCCAAGGAGGTTATCCACATGTACTTTGTTTTTACTTGTAGTTGTATGGTCTATAATAAATTCCCCATTTTACATATTTTTTGGTGTTTTACAGGGGTGATGAGAAGGGGGAACTTAAAAATAAATATATGATGTCATTTGGGATTTTTACTAACTATTAAAACCTATTAATATGCATATGATATTTTGGAGGTGGTCAAACAAGTCTTATTTTCTAAGGCAGTCTCAATTAGGCCTAAAATGAGACTAGGTGGTAAGGTCATTTCATGGTTTCCACATTTACATAGGTTATTAGGACATAAAAATTGACATGGATGTTTTTTATATCATAAATAAAGTGAATAAAATGATTTTGGGTGATTTCAAATGTGTGGGATAAGTGTGGAGAAAGAAAATAGGGTTCTAGGCAACGAGGCCTAATTGAGACCTAATTGAAGAGAGAGAAAGGTAGGAAAATTGGGCTTATAGTCATAATATAAACATGAAATTTTACATGGAGATATAAGGAAATACTGGGTCCTATAATATTTATTATTATTTTCATTAACATTCGTACTTTCTCCTTCACAAGGAGTTTTACAAGTTTTTAGGGCTACAAAGAAAATATGCCTAGTGAGGGCTTGAAGAGAAAAATAGAGTCTTGGGAGTTATTCCAAGAACCAAAATGGTTTATTTAATGTATAATAGGATATTTAAAGATAATACATGGAGAAATAATGACTTAAATAATATATTAACTTGAGTTTTGGGTCACTTGAACCAAGCTAAGCATGTGAAATAAAGGGTTTCAAGACACCTATGCACATGAATGATGAAATGTTAAATCAAAGGAGTTTATTAAGGCATGATAGGTATTCAATTAGTTTTATAAAATAATTTCATGGTGAATTAGTTACTGATAATTCCATTTTTCACTCTTCTTATACAAAGAAGGGTAGTTTTGAAGAAGCTAGTCAAGGTGTCAAGCCAAGTTATAACCCCTACACCACTTGGAAGGTTGGAGCATCTTCAAGAGTGAGACACATGGATTTGTAGGTATATTAATTATTATTACATAACCCCAATTATTTTTTTAACTCACATGGAAAATTTTCAATCTTCTCCTACTTCACCCCTCTCTCTCTTCATAATTATCTATATAATTAGCCACTTTTGGATTTATAAACAATTCACATCTAGTATGGTGAATCCTTGCTATTATGAGTACTATTTTTGAATTTTCAATAAAATATTTATAGCTAGTTTCTAGTTATTAAATTATTTTATAAGTGTGTGAAGTATTAAAATTTTTAATGACAAGCAATAATCATATATCCTTGTGTTCGCCTTACTCTTTCATGTTTTATGTAAGTAGTCTACTCTTTAATAGGTCACATGAAGTGTAGTTAGTGTTATCACATGTATTTAAGTGTAAGGGAGATTAATAGTGTATAAAATCATACCTCTTATTAATCCACCTTGAGAAGTGAATTTCATCTTACCTTTATGTTGAAATACTTATGTTAGAGAAACCTTGGATGTTG
>JARHVA010004400.1:1335000-1420000 GCA_037957365.1 Torreya grandis
TTATAATGATGCATTCAAGATCTTATATTAAATACTGCACACACACACACACACACACACACACACACACACACACACACACACACACACACACACACACACACACACACACACACACACACACACACACACACACACACACACACACACACACACACACACACACACACACACACACACACACACACACAATATTGTTACATTTTATTTTAAATGAGTGGGATGCTAATATTTTCCCATTACACTATATTTGATTTAAAGCTTTACATTTTATGTTTAACCATTAAAAATAGTAAGAACATTAATTTATTCATATTTTTTCCATGAAGTCCATTTAGAGAAAGATCTTAGAGTAGGTTACTAATCCTATTTTGACTACATTTGAAAGGATTTACATGTTACACTCAACCATTACACAAAGTATCACCACACTTACTAGTCCCTATTATAGTAACTCCATCTAGAGAAATATATTTGCATTATATTTGAAAATTTTTATATGTTACATTGAACCATCACATAGAGTCACAACAAGCTTATTAGTCCCTTTTGCATGAAATACATTCATAAAAAATATCTTAGAGGGGGTGACTTCCCACTCTATATGAGAATATAGTAATCCTATTTGTACTATATTTTAAAATATTTACATGTTAAGTTGAACCATTGCACAGAGTAACAACAAGCTTACTAGTCCTTTTTTCATTAAATCTATTAATATAAATATCTTAGACTGAGCAGTCACCCAGTCTAAATGAGAAGCTAGTAAATCTTTACATGTTAAATTTAACCATTAAATAGAGTAAAAACATTAGTTTACCTTATCCTTTTTCCATGAAGTCCATTTATATAAAGCTTTTAAAGTCGGATTTTAATCCAATTTTCACTACATTTGAAAGGCTTTACATGCCATGTTTAGAACCATTACATAAAGTAACAACAAGCTTACTAGTCATTTTTTAATAAATTCCATCAAGATAAAACTATTTGAATTATATTTAAAAAGTTTTACATGTTATGTTGAATCATTACACAGTAAGAACAAGCTTACTAGTCCTTTTGGCACTAAGTCCATTAAGAGAAAGCTCATAAAATATTTTCATCCTATTTCATCCACTCTAAATTAGAAACTACTAATCCTATTTCATTGCACTATATTTGAAAATATTTTCTTGTTATGTTGAACCATTACACAAAGTAATAAAAATAAAGTGGAATATACACATAGTAACAACACACAAGAGTGACAAAGAGCAAGTGTCTAATAACAAGAAAATATGTTCATTATATTTGAAAAGTTGCACATGTTATGTTGAACCATTAATATAGAGTAATAATAAGATTGATAATTTAATAGTTATAATAGTGTCCTAGTTTTTTACTCATCCTTTACTCATTTTTATAGTCACATGTATTTTTTAATTGAAAATATATGTTTTCTCTCTTTAAATTAGTTTTTGTTTTAACTAGAATATATTTCACTATTGAAACATATATATTATGACAACCACATTTATTATGTATTTTATTTAAATTTAGAGTCCAAGGTCTACTCACATCACTATCAGAGTCTGAGGCTTGCTCAAATACTTGTAGGACTTTGAGACCTACTTAAACAACCCAAAAGTCTAACTACTCAAGTAACACACAACCCCATAACATACTATCAAACTGCCATAACAATTTCCATATTTTAAATTATTATCTGATTGAAAATGGATTTGATTGCCCACTCTTCATATAGACATATCCCATTTATTGATGGATATATTAAATAGGAGAGAATATATGAAGAATGGTTTGTAACAATTTTTTGTTTGGATAACTGTCACAAGGAATTGTGCTTGTGTCATTCATTAACAGGGGTACATGAATCCATTAGAATTATATTAAGAATGAAATGTATTTATAAACATCAAATTTTTATTCATATGGAATATATAAATAAATTTAAACATTCATGTAAAGTCATTCAAATGGAGTTAGAGGTGGGATTGTATAGAAAAAGTGGCATGGTTTATTTTGACAAAAACCAAAGGGATTAGTTGGAAAATAGAACCTTATCTATATTTTGATAAATGTGGTGTATAAAATAGTCATAATATTTACAATGGGATTGTGTTTGTATTTAAAAAACTATATCAATATGGATTCACTTCATCTATTGCTTACTTCTTAAATAGATAAGGAATTTGTTAAAAAAACATTTCATGTGAAAATGTTTATTTTTATGAGAAAAAAACTAACCAACCTAGAAAAATGTACTTCTACATCACAATTTTATGAATTAAAATAGTAGGCACAATAAAAGACTGCTTTAAAGCATGCTAAAAAAGACTTTAAAAACAGTGAATCTTTAAAAAATCTAGAAATTCAGCTTTTTTGTATAATGAAAATATTTCAAGATTGAAACTAAGCATTGTCATTTGGAACTATATAAATACTAGTACCTATATCTTAATATAGATAGTGTTGATCAACTACTTGACTCCATGTTATGTAACCTAATGCCTCTTCAAAGGGATGTAATATTGTTGCCTTTTAAGAAAATAACTAGAATATTCATAAAAATAGAGTCATGGTAAGACTTTCATGACCATAAACTCATTTTTATATTGATTATGGACAACATACCATCAAAGCATAAAATACTATCTTGGAAAACCATAGTTTTATGTCTATATAAGATAAAGTTAAACATAGGTCTGCGTGTATTCAATTATCTTAGGTGAAAACAAAGCAAATAATATATATTTTTTTTAAAAATGTGGTGAATATGATAAGAGTTACCATAAAAATATATTGACCAACTATACATAGAAAGGTTAACCTAGATCATAGAGATAAAATCATAGTGACCTGGTACCAATAATGAAAAGGCATAAAATTAGAAGGTATTTAATTATATTTCTATTTGAATATTAAAAAACAAGAAATGCATTTAAAATACAATTACAACCCATTATTTTCATGTTGTAGATAAGAAATTTGAAAAATAAATCTTGAATATTTTTGATAAATAGATTATAATTAGCTTAAATGACAAGCTATCATTTCTCATCTTTCTAGATGATATATGAAAAAAATGGGTGATGTGTTTTAAACTCTATACAAATGGTGGCCTTGCATATTTTACAAAAAGATATTATGATCTAGATTTTGAGCCAAATTTTCTTGGCAATCTAATGGTAATTTTTTTTCATAAGAACAAGGAGAATCTCTCTAGAATATTTATCCATACTTGAAAATAAAGTTGTAAATGGGGATGTTTGGCTAAGAAAATCTTTTAAACTTTAGTCTCAAAGCATAAATTCTAAGTGAATGTTGAAAAAAATAAAATAAGATATAACTACAAGGAAAATATTCTATACTATTTCAAATTACGATTTCTAGAAGAACTTGCTTTGATAGGGTGTATTATAATATCTAATTTTATATAAAATTTTGACATTCATGATAGAACTTTTTCTTACCTTTGTCAAGAGTTTGGATATTGGAAAGAAAGATGAAATATAAAAACTACTATGGCATGGAAGGAGAGTAGAAAAATATAGATGAATAAATAATAATGCCAAAATATGCTAAAACCCTTGTAGAAATGCATATATCATCTTTCACTACTAACACATAGACGAGGGATAAAAATACATATGAGTTAACATCTAATTTTTTTTTCCCTTTCAAATGAGCATAACTTTGAAAGGAGTAAAAGAACATCTCCCTCCCTTAGTCCGGAAGTGGTTATACATATTATTGTAACATTTTAACTTTTTTTTTACAAAATATGATATTATAGATCTTCTCTCTTACATTGGTTCTAGTGCAATGGTTTATGCTTGTATATTTATTCTCCCAGTGGTTGAAGTGCACTTATTTTTTAAATCTATTTGCATCTACATAGAAATAGTTAAAAACATGAATGAAATTATTTTTGAAGGATGTTACATTATTATAGATGACTATTGTGTTTTAAATTAAATGAATTATCTATTATTTATATCATTTATGTAATTCATAATGAGAACAACATTTTTGAGGAAAAGGTGGCAATATAAATTGACTAGTCACATACTAAGCCTTAGATATTTTGTGCTCAATCAATATTGGAATTTTCATATTAGAACATCCGTTTAATATTGAGATATCATTGAATTTTTAGGAGTACATGATTAATATATGCAATATAGATTCATCCCCTATTTTGATTATTTATGGTGAGACAAATTCATTGCAAGAAATAACAAATTTAAAAAGATATTCAATAATCTACATAGTTGAGAATATAAATCAAGAGAGGATGTTAGAAAATTACTACAAATATATAACGATGAATCTAGGTGAGTCTTCAAAACTAAAGGCATATTACTATTAAAAAATATTTCTATAGCATTAAATTATTAATAAAATTGATTCCATTGTATGATTATTAATTAAAATTGATTGAGCCATTGAAATAAAAAATTTACTTAAATAAGTAAATACACATAAGAAAAATTTAAAAAAGGAAGAAATGAGTGTCTCTATTGAATAACACAATGATAGGACTAAAGAATCAGATGATCATCAATATGCAACTATGTAATTGATGGTGACTGACATAATAGGTAGACCAAAATAAACATCATCAATTTCCACTTTTGGATCCCAGTAAGGTATTTAAATCTAATTATCACTTCTCAAACCTTTATTTATTTCTTACTTTAACTAGTTTGATTTTTATATGTGTTTTCAATCTATTTATATACACTATAATTGAAAACCTAAATACAAAAATAATTATTAATTATTATATTTTAAATTCTTTTCAAATTTCAATATTAATATTCTTTGAAATGGCTCACAAAAAACATTTACTTGTTCTTGATTTAGAAGGGTTGCTAAAAAATAAATGTAATTCAAAAAATAAATAAACCTTTTAGATAAATAGTGATAAATTTCAAAAAAGAGGAATGGTGACTCACTTTCTAATTGTTGCATCTACATAATTTTAACTTGTATTTAGGACTTTGTCTGATACATATGAAAAAATAGAAAAAATTGCATGAAAATTACTACAACAAGGTAAAGTGGAGGAGTATCCTTTGTTTTATTTGGGTGCATAGCATTGTGATAAAAATGATGAAACTTGTATTGATAATTTATATATAATTTAGGTGGATGCTCAATTTTATTATAACACTAAAAACACTATATAGTCAGTTCTATTAATAAAGGTATTGTTGGGAATAATTTTATTGTATCCATGAAGGTTACTCAAGTTTAAGACATCAAAAAGGACAAATGGTTGTTGACTACACTTTTTACACAACTATCTTTAATTGAGAATGAAGATGATGTGAGAAATTTTCTAAAGCATCCTAGCCTATTTGCAGGTGGTTCTGGTTGAAAATATAATGATAATGTTTTATGACATATGAGAGATGTCTCAAATTAAATTTGTAATATTTAATTAAAAATTATACATATTTTTAAAAATTGCTTCACTATGATTAGAATTATATCATATGAATTTATATAAGTTTGATTTTATACTTTTGTGACTAGAATGTAAATTTAAACATATATTACTATAATGTTAGTTTAAAAATAGATATTATTTCATTTTTTTTACTATAACGCTAACCGATTGAATATTTCCATTTATGTTTTGTGTGAATATTTAATATTTAATTAACAACTATATAATAATAAATTTTGATGGATTTATTTAGATTTTAAATTATACACAACATATTCAATTGGATCTTACTGAAATGGTGTTCTCTTTTGAATATTATGTTCTCTTTGAAATGTTATTACTTGACTAATTGGAAAATATTTTAAATAAAATAAAATTATGACATTGCAAGTGGCTATTTTTTTAAAGTATAGAGAAATTATTGTGTTTAAGATTATGGTTTTATTTTGTTATAATTGTAAAAAATAATTATCTTTACATATTGCATCTTTATACACTAAGACTAAACATATTTTATTTCTATTGTATTTTTGGATCTCATTCTATTTTAAATAAAACTATTGGTGTTGAGAGTAAAAGGATTACTGTTTGAAGTTACAAAAATTACCGATTTCAAATTAGCAAGTAGGAAACCTAATTTTTCATATTCATGTTATAGATATTTCTATTACGTGTTTAGTCCTAATTTATCAAGGATTAAAAAATAAAATTTGGATATTTGGTTATGGTTTACTTATATGAAATCAATAGTGATTCATCATTTCATTCATCAATTTGATTGGCTTAAAAATATCAATTTTGTTTTTATTCAAGGTATATCACATTGTGAGATAGGTGATATATTTTTTAGATCAAAGAAAGGAAATATTGTGCTGGTATACATTAAAAAAATACAATTGGTATTTGACAAAAACAAACATGTATATAAAACAATAATATATTATTCATAGATGAAAAACATGCTTCGATTGCAATAAAAAATATGTCCTTTTCTTTGGATTGCCTTTAAGTTGGAATTTTGATGGTAACTACATTCTGATAGAAAAATATTCACACACTTATGTGTGTGGTTAGATCATGTGGGGCCACACATAAAAACATATTGCTATTTGGAAACATATAAGAAAGCTATTAGTCATTTTGATTGATTTACTTTTCTTTAATATAAGCTATTATAAAAAAATGAATTTGACTAAGTTATGTTGTGTTCTAGATTTTATTTAATTAGTCTAGTGTGTTACATATAAATAATGTTTTAATTACACCTTTATTTGAATGAAACTACTCTTAGATATTCAAAAAAATAATTTGATGAAACCATTCTTTGATATTTTTATGTAATTGATCTCATTAATGGATCTTAATTTAAAATAGTTTATTACTTGCAGATTGTAAAGCACATCGATCAACGTTGATTGTGTTTTAATTAAATGGTTTTTATATTCATAGATTTTATAAAAAAGAGGTTGGTTGTTGTACTCAAAATTTTGCACAATTTTTTTGGCACACCTATAATGAAATTTTCACATCAGTCATTTGAAACACCCTTTGGATACCTCATTGACACCAGTGTAACCTAGTACTCAACCAATGACACTCCTCCAATTCAAATTTAAATGATAATGTTCATGTTGTGACTTAGATTTACACTATGATACTTCTCTTCATTACTACAACAAATGATCCCATTACTATGACACTTGAATCCATGAACTATGTTCCACTGTCATGCACCTCGCTTCCCTAATTCACTTGGTGTTGTGAATGTTACTAAAACTTTTTGTTTATTCAATTATAAAAAATAAAATAAATAAATTAACAAAAGAGTTTTGATTAATTTTTCCTTTAATAATTATTAAAAAATATTAATTTTTTTAAAAAGAGGGAAAATAAATTGAACAAAAGAGTTTTAATTAATTTTTCCTTTAATAATTCTTAAGAAATATTAATATTAAAAAAGAGGAAAAATAAATTATTTTACATGAAAATGTGTATAAATGCATGCATGCTTCTAAAAAATATGGTCTTATTGAAGCTAATTTTAAAAATGTAAAAGTAATAATTTCTTCCACACACCAGCATACAAAGAATTTGAAGAACTTTTCTAAAAAATTGAAGTTGGAAAAATGATGCTTGACTTCCCTTTTATAATTCCATACATTTATTCCTCCATAATATGGGCATGTATTTTATGGAGATGTAATTACTATATTATTTCATAAATTGAATAATATAAGCATAACAAAAGTTATAAAAAAGAAGTGAAGAAGCTGTAAAGAAGCAGTGAAGTAGCTATGAAAATTAGTGAAGAAGTAAATAAATAATAAAAAGGATGTAAATAAATATTTTGAAACACTATAAGCATGAAAAATATGTGAAGAAGCAATAAAGAATTCATGAATAATAAATAAATAAGCCATGAAGATGCAATGAAGAAGTAATGAAGAAGTAATGAAGAAGCATTGAAGAATCCATAAACTAATCTTAGTGAAACTTCTAAAAGCTCATTCAATACCACATCATTACTCCAAGAAATTTAAACACAAGAAAATATGCATGAATCCATATATTTAAGAAGCTCCAAGATTTGTACTAATGCATCTTATTTCATGAAGTGAAAATAATTTTAGTTGATGTTAAAAGGGCTTTATTGTCTTTTATTACCCTAAAACATTGCTTCCAATTCCAATGAAATACTTCAAGAAGATAATATTTTATTTATATTTTCTTCATATTTTGCATGGAGATGGTTTTAAATATTTTAAAAGTTTTATTAATATCAAGAAATATTTATAATCTAAAAAGACAAAAAGGTTTCAATAAGATTAAGAAAAAAGAGATATGAAGTTATAGATCAATAACTAGAAAGTGGTTTGGTCTCCTCCTCTAAGGTAATTTTCAAGCTTTCCTTGAAATAAGATCAATAATTTTAAATAGAAATAAGTCATTTTGTGAATACTCTTGGTTGTTTCTCAAGCTCCACTAGCTCATTCAAGGCTGCATAATCATCCCAAAAGATTCAAGATTAGAAAATAATACATGTATCACTATTTTTGAAAATCCCCAAGTTACCAAGTATGGCATCCCAATTCAAGAGCTCTAAGTAAATATTAAATTTATTGAATAAGTTGTATATTTTTTTATATTTTCAAAGAAGCTTTAAGATTCTAACATGGCTTTCAAGAACTACAATGTGGTTGTTAAAGAAATCTAAGACAATATAAAATAACTCCAAGGTAATTTTTAATAACTCCAAGATAATCTTTAATAAATTCAAAGTTATTTTCAAGAAACTCAATAAGTATTTTTCAAGAAAAAAATTATTATTTTAAATAAACAAGTTCAAAGATTCCAAAGAAGTTTTTAAAATAATTTCCAAGAAGCATTTTTCAATAAATATGTATTAAATCATAGTTAAAAGAAGAGGTTAAACACATTTCTTGAATTCTAAAACAATTTTTAAGAATTCCAAAATAGTTTTCAAGAAGTGATTTCAAGAATGTCAAAGTGGTTTAGCCACTTCAAGGTGATTTCAAGAAAATAAAGAAATGTAAAGATAATTTTCAAGAAAATCAAGAAAGGTAAAGATGATTTTAAAGAGAATCAAGAAAGCTCCAAAATTTAGACACTGTTTCTGAATTATATAACACATCCATCTTGTATACTTAGCAAATATATGTCATGGATATACCTTTAGTTTCTACACCTTCCCACTATCAAAAGGCTGGCATACACTATCTCTATGTTCTTAATTGCTCATTTTTTAGTTTGAACAATGTTATTATGATACTTATACACTATATCATACTCATAATGTTATAAACCTATTTATCTTCAATATCTACAAGTTATAGACCTGTGACAATTTTCTATCTACCAAGACACTTGGATCCAAGTCAAACACATACGTTGATATAAGTGTCCTATACCAACATAAGTGTCTAATGACCTAATGTCATATAATTTACAAATGAAAATTATTTTAAAGGTTGGCATAAGTGATTTAATGTGAGATATTATCTAAATGGATTGATATATATATATATATATATATATATATATATATATATATATATATACAAGATCAACCCTCATTTATTCCACACCTAAAATAAACCTATCAACTTCTAATCTACTCACAACAAAACTTACCGAAGGCATTCAATCAAGAACTCAAGTGAGAAAAGCTTCCCTATTTTCTAGTATTTATATATTAGTCATAGGGAAAACACATCTACAAGTATAAAGTACTAAAGGATCATTTCATGAACCACATTTTCCAAGTTACAAGCTAGGTCACTATTTTTAAATTACTTATCACACATTTCTAGAATCACACACAAGCCAATGTAGGGGATAACTACATAAGTCTAATACTCTCTTTAGAAAATTATATATGTAAGTAGCACTCATTAATAAAGATGCCTTTGGGGAAAATTAAAACTATGTGTCCACTAACCCATTTTTCCCACAACCACTATGAATATGAAGAACTAGGGTTTTCTCATTTGGAAAGGAGTGATAGTCCATGACCTAGGTCTGAATGCACTAGAGCAAAGGTGACACAGAACCTAGAAGAATATAGGTTGTCACATCTAGTTTTAGTAGGTATTATATAATCGATGCTTATGTCTGATCCAAATAGAAGCATTAACAT
This sequence comes from Torreya grandis, assembly GCA_037957365.1. Lineage (NCBI taxonomy): Eukaryota > Viridiplantae > Streptophyta > Pinopsida > Cupressales > Taxaceae > Torreya > Torreya grandis. The sequence goes on from JARHVA010004400.1 coordinate 1,345,116, forward strand.
AACCATCCCAGGTTGGCAAAAGTGTATGCAGTTCTAGAGGTGTTTTTTTTAGAATTAGATGACTGATCCAAAATCTAGATCTAGTCTACTTTCTGCCTATTCTAGATCTATAATAACACCAAAAGAAACTAATAATATTTTTTTCATTATCATTTTAATATATAACATAGCTATGGATTTCATTTTAAGCATATCTCAATATAATAAATTTAATAAATGTTTATCTATTTTTTTCAATTAATTGGCTTGATTTAGAGATAGTATACCATCCTTGTACCCTAGGCTGTCTCTACCCCTTTAACCTTAGTTTATTCCAATCTAGTTTTTAGAGATAAACACAAATTTTAATTAAAATTCTAATGTTCTTTCAATTTTTGAGATTTTTTTATTATTCATTTTTAAATAGCTAAAAAATACATGTAAATATGATTTCTTAATACCTAGCCCAATTTATGAAATTATTTTCCATAAGGTCATCTCTTTTAAATTTTTTTCTTGATTATGCTAAATTTGTCTTTGTAAAGGGTTGAACTAGATAATATGACCTAACACCTCAGTCCACATGACTTTTCCATAAATTCAAGGTCCATTCATCAACTGAATTTGTATTGGGAGCATATACATAATTGGGCATTGCCTTTAATATTACATAATGTTTTTGGGAATGTGACAAAGTTAGTGTTACTCAATTCTAAATAATTTTAACTATATTTAATCAAGAGGTAGACCATGAATAATGTGGTCAAAGGATTTTTAAGTGAAGGATATGTTATGCATATTCTCTTAGGGTTGCACAAGTAACTCATGATCCAATAAATGATGTTTCTAATAGCTCAGGGGCCAGTTCATCAACCTAAACTTGATTGGTTTAAAGCCACACAATTAAACATTACCAATGATGTTTAAAATTTTTATTGGGATATTAGAATAAGCCACACTCAATTTTTAAATTTTTATCTAAATTAAATGATGAAGAAAACTATGATTCTATTACTCAACTAATTGATGAAATTATTTCAAGAATAAAGATAAGAAGTTCTCAAATTTTTTGAACATCCCAAAAATAAAAATTTCATATAAAAATTTATACAAACATGGCACATATCCTCCAATCATGTTTTGACTAAAATAAAAACACTTAAGAATATCATATTGACCCTACATAAAGATACAAAAAACTCACCACCTAAAGAGCACATCCAAGGAAACCATCCCTAAAGTGAGTCAACATTATGATCAAATTTAGACAATAAATAGGTAAGATTCATGGTTTATGATAACAATCAAGATTGAATTGTAAATTCCTTATATTTCCTAGAATCTCTTAGAAAATAAGACCTACTCAACTTGTACTAGTTGTAGTTAAATATCCTTATCTAGTTCAAACCTAAATTGAAGTTCATTCAATAATTCATAGTAATCCTCCCACCATTGACATATCAACATGGTTCTACAAAGTCATCATGAAAAGGAAAAGAGTCACCAAACTGATCAATATTGATTTTTAAGTAATCATATCCTTGTCATCTCCTTGTATTCTTGTGAAGAAGCCCCAAGTCATTTCTAAAATCACCACAAGTGAATAGGGAATCAAATTTATAGATATTTCAACACCCATTACTGACAAAAATAAATAAGACATGTGAATTGAAAATTATCAAATTTTTATAATGATGATAAAAATACATACAATGGAATGAAATAAATTATTTAATGTGATCATTCAATGCATGTAAAATTACTAATCTCAGGAAACATAATACAAGGAGAAAAATTAAAAAAAATTGGCATATGTTTAACATCTTTTTAATTCAATAAGATCTTATTTAGTTCCAATACTTCCAAGGCTAACATTAATGGATACTAACATGATTCCTATGTAAAGATAAATTTATAAGATAGGAAAAATAATTAAGTCATGGTCAAAAAATATGTTGGTGCATAGATTAAAGCTGATTAATAACATCATGAGGATATTTGACAAGGTTCAAATAGGATTGAATCTGATAAAACGATTCAAGACATAATTCTCTTGGAAGATGTCATTAATTGATTCATTCCTCCTAAACTTTCATGAAATTATCCAATTGGGTTTCTCTTCACTTATTTCCAACATAATTCTCAATACTCAACATCATAGTCTACATGTCAAGTGGTCCAATGTTGTCAACTTCTAAAGACAAATTCTAAATAATGTGAAAGTGAAACTTGAAAATGTCAAAGAGAGAGGGAATAAAATCCTATCCAAAATCTAGAAGAACATTAAATAAATCACTTATAATTTATTTCATGATGAGAATCAAGTTAATTCCACAATGTGACTCAACTGAAAACTATCATAATTGGTCAAGAATGAATATTTTGTGTATCTAGATTCAATGTTTCCCCCATCATGAATTTAAAAAAAATATAAGTCCTATTTGAAGAAATAAAAAAAAATCTAACTGAGTACCATTCCATTCTTAATCTCATTTCTGAAGTGTATATGGTGTGTGATGTTTGTTTCATAACTTAAGAATTCTTGAAAGTAGAAGACATCAAGAAGGAACATTAGTGTTTTAGGAAACTATGATCCTCAAGGAATGAATACACAAAGATGTGATTTGGCTTGACATCATGTGTTCATTACCATATGACTTGGATAGGAAAACTTCTTATCAGTTGGCCAAATCAAATTGGAAGAATGTTAGTCATTAACAAAACCTAGAGCCTACTCTTATTCTACCAGTAAATGGATTATACAAGCAAAGTCACAAGATTGAAAGGTTCCCACTTTGTCTAACCATGTGTCATTCAATAAATTTTATTTTGTTTAATAAATTCATTTTATTTTATAAAGTTAATTTATTTTTTTATAAATTTCTTTATTTTACCAATAAAAGTGATGATTTAGTAAATGCCATTTTTTAATTTTTCAGTAAGTCACTTTCTAGGTCCTATTTTCTTGTGAAACCCTAACTAACTTTTATAACTACCTTGTGAAGATATAATAATGAGTTATTGGGTCATTTTAAAGGTAATTTTAGATAAGATAATTTTTTTTTGTTAGGATGGAAAGGAGTTTGTATGTACAACCCCATGAAAGATCAATATGGAAATGATTTATCGGACTTTGTGCCATGATTTTTTTGGATGAGTGATGTACATGAACATGTAAGTATATTTTGATTATTATTATTTAAATTTGTTAAAATAATATTTTTATATACATAATTAATTAAAAAAAATTAGTTTAGAATTTATTTTGAATCTATATTAGGAACTTTTGATGTTATGAAACTTGGGTGAGATTGAAAATATAATTTTGTTTGTTTCTATTGGGAAATATGAGGTTGTTGTATATATTTATTTACAATGGTATTAAATATACTTGGTGTATATACATTTTTTATGTTCAAAACATGTCTTTCCCATGTCATTTTCATGATAAAGGTTTCCTATGTTAAAATCTCAAATTCTTGGATTATTCTAGTGAGTTTATGTGTTTAGCCACATAGAGTTATCATTTTTCTTCACTACGATTATCATAATAGATTTTCATTTTTTACTATATAGAATTTTTATATTCTCCCTTATTTTCCTCCTCTTCATTATTCCCTTTAATTTATTATTTTCATCACATTTTCATACTTTAAAAAAAATGTATGATCCCCATAGATGTTTTCTTGCTATAAATAGTTATAAATAGATTTAGCTCCTACAATCCTTTTAATTTAAATAAATGTATCTTCACCTATTAATATGAGAGGAAATTTGTACCAATGATGTTAAATAAAATTCCATGCTCCCACCCCTTGAAAAATTATTCATCCAATAGTTTTTAGTGACACTGTTGGGGATCATGATGTTTTACACATGCAATTTTTAGACATTTCAAGGAACCACCCATAGAATGGATGTTGGTGACTTTGTTGAGATGAATTACCTAGTACCTACATATTTTTGAATGAATAAATGGTGTCATTTCACCCTAATACCAATGTTATCTTGATCCCATTAGGAAAGCATTTTGGGTGGCTTTGTCTCGATACAATGAATTACCTTCAGGATTAAGGAAAATAATTTTGAAGTATTTTGGAGAAAATTTTCATTTGAAGATAACATATCCTTGATTTATAAGTATCCTATGAAATATTTTTAATTTTTCATGAATATGTATCTATGATATATTTTATTAGAACATTCACTGGACCTGTTGCTAAATGTTTTTGGCACATAGAAGAGTGATGCATTATGAATTAGGCCTCCTTAAATAAAAATTCTTGAATAGATTGAAAATAGATATGGACGTGTGTGTATTTTTTTTTTTTTTCCAAATTCAAAATTAAGAATAAGAATAAATGAGAGATTTTATATCATGCTTCAATAAATTGTTGAGATCAATTCCTCAAGTTGATCAACCAAGTCCTAACAATCAAATCTATATCTTCATTGGCTCTCTACATCTAGAAATCAATTTTGTCTTGATGAGAAAAGTTAAAGATATTGAAGTTACACAACAAGAAGATATTTAAATCTAAGATAACATGATTCTATCTAGGATGTTTAAGAAAAATGTTTTAAAACATGTTATAATTGCCTTAAATGGTGAAGTAGTGGAATATGATATAATAAAAAACCCTTAATAATCAAAACAGAGCTTTGGTAAGAAAATCCTTGATCAAACATGTCAAAACTTCAATAAAGAAGAAGAGAAAATGCTTCCTACTCTACATGATTTCTTTAATTTCATAATCATGGAAGAAAGTGAATAGTTGGAAGACCAAATTATTGATTAGGAAACAAAAAAAGAATTTAACTTTTCCCTCAACAAAGAAGATATAGTTCTCATTTTAAGAGACTACTTAAGTCTCATAGTCTTGGGAGAAAATGAGTTATCTAAGAGATAATTGATTGAACTAGAAATAGAAAGGGATCATAATGTAGAATGTGATGGTTTGTTTTTTGATGAATAAGATAACATTGAACTAGTTATCTATATTGTATCAGAGTGTAAGACTTGACATTCAAAAGATAAAATTTTATTGAAGCTTCTTTTTCATGTTCCACTATAGAAGAGTTATTTAAAGGATTTGAATCCAAATAAATCAATCCTAAACATTTTAAAGATCATAGTATTATCAATTTTTAAATCAAAGAAGATGTGAAGATGAAATAAGAGGAATGTTTCCAATATTCATTGCAAGTGAAATAGAAACTATCAAGATAGAAGAAATTGGTTGAAGATGATGATGATGACTCATTCGACAATGAATTTTTCTCTATGGTGAAAAGTAACTTAGATCAAGAAAATATGTGTGACATATTCCTTTTTGATTTGGGTCATATATCTAATGAAAATGCATTGAAAAATATTCAATAAGACATTGAAAAACTCTAATACTAGTCCAAAATACTCACAAAAGATTGGAAAACTTACAATTATTCCATTTCAAAACCTAAAAACATTGTTTATCTATTCATTCATGACTATTTTGGTATGCATGGTAGTCATAAGTTCATCATACTTCTACTTAGTCATTATTATTAAATGTGTCTAGGCATCATGAGTCAAATCCACTTTTATAAAATGTAAGGTAAGCTAATTAATGGTTTTGTATATTCTTATTGTTTTCTTGTGTTTCATGTAAATAATTTTGGTTTTCATATTTTTTTTGTTTTCCTTTCTCATTCCTTGTCTTGTTTATTTATTTATCATGTTAATTATTTTGGCTTTCCCTTTCCTTTCTCTCTCTCTCTCTCTCTCTCTCTCTCTCTCTCTCTCTCTCTCTCTCTCTCTCTCTCTCTCTCTCTCTCTCTCTCTCTCTCTCTATTGTTCCAAGAATAAATCTAAATTCATAACCCAATAGATAAGACAAGTGATATGGTCCAAAATTTCATGTTCATGTCTTATAAAATTGAGATCAATGAACTAACTATTATTTGGTTAGATCATAATAAATAAGGCACTAGATCTACAAAACTAAAAATTCTAAAGTTTGACCTATGTCCTGAGTAGTCCATGTCCCCAACTAGAGATAATTATTGTACTCAAAATTTGTCATGAAAATTTTGGCACACATATAATGAAATTTTCACACCAGTCATTTGAAACACCCTTTCGAAACCTCAATAATGCTAGTGTAGCTTATTTATCAAACATTATCACTCATATAATTAAATATTTTATGATTATGTTTGTGTCATGACTCAAATTTACATTTTCATACTTCCCTTAATAATACAACAAATGATGCCACTACTACGACACTTGACTCTTTGAACTATAATTACTATCATGAATCTCTCTCCCCTAGTTATATTAGTATAATGAAGGTTGTTAAAACATTTTTTTATTCATTTATAAAAAATTAAAATCAATAAATGAATAAAATAAATTTAATTAATTTTCCCTTTAATAATTATTAAAATATATTATTAATAAAAAGGAGGGAAAATATTTTTTTACGTGAGAATGTTTATAAATGCATGCAAGTTTATAAAAAGTATAGACTTATTGAAGATAATTTATAAAATTTAAAATGGGTTAATTTATTCCACACATACACATGGGGAATTTGAATGACTTTTCCAAAAATTGGAAGAAGTTGGAAAATGACACTTGACTTCCCTTTCCCTATTCTTTGCATATATTCATCCATCATCTCAGGGAAAATATTTTATGGAGAAGTGGTTATTATATTATTTCATACATTGAAAGAATAGAAGAATAAATAAGCCATGAATAAGTAGTGAAGAAGCCATAATTTCCCCACATTTATTTATCTATCATCTCGAGGCACATATTTTATAGAGAAGCAGTTACTATATCATTTCATAAGCTGCTATTATATTATTTCATACATTAAAACAATATAAACATGAAGAATACATGATGAAGTAATGAATAATCCATGAATAATCCATATAAAACCTATGAAGTAGTGAAGAAATAATAAAAAGGTTGTAAATAAACACATTGAAATAACATAAGCATAAAGAAGTCATGAATAAATAATAAAGAAGTTGTGAAGAATTAGTGAATAAGAATTAAAGAAGCCATAAAGGAGTATTTGTGAAATTTTTAAATTCTCATTCAAGACCAAAAAATTACTCTAATAACTTTCAACACAAGAAAATATGCATGCATCCATATGTTCAAGAAGTTTCAAGATCTCTACTATGGAGTCCCATTTCAAGAAGTGCAAATAATTTCAATTGGGTTTTAAATGGTTTTCTTGTATTTTATTACTCCAAAATATTGCTTCCAATTCCATTTAAATAATTCAAGAATAAAACATTTTATTCACCTTTTACATGGATATGGTTTTAAATATTTTAGTGATTTTTATTAATATCAATAAATATTAACAATTTACAAAGATAAGAATGTTTTAAAAAGATGAAGAAAGAAGATATGTGAAGTTAAAGATCAAGAAATAAGTGGTTTGGTCTCCTAATCCAAGTTAAATTTTAAGATTTTGATGTAATAAGAATTAAATTTTTAAATAACAAGTAAGAATTTATTTTGTGAAGACTCTTGGCTATTTTTAAAGATCCAATAGTTCATTCAAGGCTGCTAATTATCCCAGAAGCTTCAATATTAAAAAATAATACATATATCAATATTTTTGAGAATCCCCAAGTTACCAAGTATGCCTTACCACTTCAATATCTCTAATTAAATATTAAATTTTTTGAAGATTTTTTTTAAAAAAATATTTTCAAAGAAACTTTAAAATTCTAATGTGATTTTCAAGAATTCTAATGTGGTTGTTACAGAAATCAAAGATAATATCAAAGAAATCCAAGATAAATTTCAAGATTTCCAAGCTAATCTTCAAGAAATTCAAATTTATTTTTAAGAAAATCAAGAAGTGTTTTTAAATAAAATATATATATATATATTTTCAAGAAACAACTAGTTCAAAGCTTCCCAAGAAGGTTTTAAAATAATTTCCATGAATTATTTTTCAATAAATATGGGTTACCTCATAGTTATAAGAAGAGGGTCAACACATTTATTGAATTATAAAATAACTTTTAAGAATTACTAAATACTTTTCAAGAAGTGATTTCAATAACATCAAAGTGATTTAGTCACTTCAAGGTGATTTCAAGAAAATCAATAAATGTAAAGACAATTTCAATAAAATCAAGAAAAGGCAAAGATGATTTTCAAGAAAATCAATAAAGTTCCAAATTTAAATTAAAATGCCAATGTTTTTTTAGTTTTTGAGAGTTTTTAATATTATTTTTTAAATATATCAAAAATACATGTAAAGGTAGTTTCTTCAAACTTGGCACAATTTTTGAAATTATTTTCCATAAGGTCCTTTCTTTTAATTTTATTTGCTTCAATATGTAAAATTTGTCTTTGCAATGGGTGGATCGAGAGACTTTGACCTCACACCTCATCCCACATGAATTTTCCATAATTTTAAGATCTATTTCATCAACCTAATTTGTATTGGGAACAATCTACACAATTGGACATTGCCTCTAATATTGGACAATGTTTTTGAAAATGTGACAAAGTCAATGTTGCTCAATTCTAGATAATTTTAGATATATTAAATCAAGAGGTATACTATGAATAATGAATTTAGATTATTTTTAAGTTAATGATAACTCATGAAATTTCTCATAGGGATATATAGATAACTTGTAAGCTAAGAAATGATGTTTCCATTAGTTTAGGGGCTATTTCATCAACCTGAATTCAAATGGTTTGAAGACACACAATTAAACATTTCCAATTATCTTTGATAGTTTACTTAGGATATTACAACAATCCACACTCAATTTTAAAGAGTTGTAGCTAAAATAAATGACAAAGAAGACCATGCCTCTATTGCTCAACTAATTTTTGAAATTATTGTAAAAAGATAGATAAGAAGAAGTTATCAATTTTATCATACATCCCAATAGTAATAATTTCATATGATAATTTATGAAAAAAAGGCACCTCTCCTTCAATCATGTCTCAACTTAAATCAAGCCACTTAAGAATATCATACTAACCCTACATAAAGAGCCACAACACTCATTTCCCAAAGAGTACAACCAATTAAATCATTCCTAAAGTGACTAAACATTGTATTAAAATTTATACAATCATGGATAATAAACATGAAAGATTCAAGGCATCTAATTCACAATCAATCTCTAATTGTCTTATCCTAATATTCTCCTATAATATCTTAGTAATTAGGACCTAATAAGCTTGTATAAGTTGTATTTGATCTCATCATCTAGTTCAAAAATAAATTGAAGTTCATTAATCAATCTAGAGTGATCCTCCCACCAATGACACATCGACATGGTTTTATGAAGTCATCAATAAAAGGAAAAGTGTGATAAAAAAGATCACTATTTATTTTGAAGCAATCACATCCTTGTCATATCCTCCTTCTCATATGAATAATACTAAAGTGATTTCTAAAATCACCACAAATTAATAATGAATCATATTTTCTAAGATTATGATACCCATAATTGACAAAAATAAAGAAGACATGTCAATTAAATACTATCAAATTTATATATTGATGTTTTGAAGGCATACAATGAAAGGAACCAAATAAAATGCATAAAAATTATTGAATGTGGTCATTCATTGCATGGATAGGTAAAAATATCAATCAACACGATATAAGGAGAAAAATCAATAATTGGTGGCATATGATCAACATCTTCTTAATATATTATGATCTTCTTTGATCCCATTACCTCCATAAATCATGTTAATAGATAGAAACATGATTCTAGTGTCGAGAAATTAATAACTAAGAAAATTAGTGAATAAATGGTTATAAAATATGTTGGTGTATAGATTGAAGTTGATCAAAGAAATCATGAAGATATTTGATAAGGTTTAAATAAGATTGAATGCACTGAAAAGATTCAATTCATAATTTACTTAGGAGATGTCATTCATTAAATCATTAATCTTCACCTTTCATGACATGATACAATTGAGTTTCTCTTCACTCATTTCCACCATAATTATCAAGAGTCAACATCGTAGTCTACATGTCAAGTGGTCCAATGTCATCAACTTATGAAGATAGATTCTTAATAATGTGAAATTTAAAATTGACAGTGTCAAAGAGAGAGGAAAATAAATACTATCCAACATCTAGGAGTTCATTTAAGATATATCTTGTGATTTATTTCATGACAAAATTCAAGTCAATTCCATGATATGACTCAAATAATAACTATCAAAATTGGTTAAGAATGAATATTCTATGTTTTTAGGTTTTGGTGTTTCCTCCATCATGAAGTTTAAAAATTCCAAAAACTATTTTGATAAATAAAAAATAATCAAAATGAATACCATCCCATTTATGAGCTCATTTCTAAAGTGTATATGGTGTTTTAATTTTGTTCTATAACCTAAGAATTCCTAGAAGTGGAAGACATAAATAAGGAAATCAAGTTTTGTAGGAAACTCCAAGACTTAAGGAATTAACACAAAAATATGTGATATATTTCAAAATCATGTGTTCATTCCCATATAACTAGGATAGGTGAGATAACTATCAGTCAACCAAATCAAATTGGGTATAATGTCAGTTGTCATCAAATCCTAGAGCTTACTCTTGTTCTACCAATAGGTAGATCATGTAAATAAAGGCACAAGTTTTAAAGGGTCCTTGCCCAAAAATGGGTCATTTAATAAATTTTATTTTATTTTATAAAGTTCATTTATTTTTATAAAGTGATTTATTTTATCAATAGAAGTGATGATGTAATAAATGTTTTTTTATATTTTTCATAGTCACTTTTTAGGTCCTTTTTTTTTGTAAAATCATAAATAATATTTATAACTACCTTGATATGTTATAAAAAGGAGTTATTGGGTCATTTTAAAGGGAATTTTTGAAAGGATAAATACATTTTGTCAAGATGGAAGGAAGGAGTCTGTATGTATAACCCCACAAAGGATCAATACAAAAATGATTTACAAGACTTTGTGCCATGAATTTTTATAGATGAGTGTTGTGCATGAGTATGTCAATATATTTTTATTATTGTTATTTCAATTTTCTAAAATAATATTTCTATATAGTCAATGAATGCAAATATTTTAATGTAGAATTTATTTTCAATCTACATTAGGAACTTCTACTGTTGTGAAACCTTGGTGAGATTGAAAATAGAATTTGTCTTTATTAGAAAATATTAGGTTATTGTATATATATATATATATATATATATATATATATATATATATATATATATATATATATATATATATATTTTATAATGATAGTAAATATCTTTGGTGTATGTATCCCATTTGTATATTTAAAATATGTCTTTTTTGTCTTATTTTTATGATAAAAGTTTCCTATGTTTAAATATCAAATTCATGGATTATTCTAGTGACTTTCTATGTTCAGCCACCTATAGTTATCCTTTTTATTCCCTTGAATTATTGTCACAACTTGCTATGTTCAAATGGCTAAAATGTTTTCCTTATTTTCATTATTTCCCTTCATTTCTCTTTTTCGTCACCTTTCCATACTTTTTGGTTAAAATTATGACCTCCATAGAAATAATTTTTGATGTAAATATATTTATTGTACACTTCCCTTTTGATTTATAAAGGTAGCTCTACCTACTAATAAGAGAGGTAATTTGTCCCAATGTTGTTGACTTATAGTCCAAATTTTATCCCCCTCAAAAATTATTCATCCACCATAGAGCAAAGAAGAACAACATAGCAGGACATATTGAGCTCACAAAAAAATACTATTTTTTTGGACCAAATTTAAGGGATTTATTACACATTATGTTTATATATTTTTAAAATTGGTATATGGAATCGACAAATTCCAAAAAATGTAAATAAATCAATTATCTCATTTATTCAATAAACCACATGGAAAATAAATAAATTTGAATTTATATATACCTAAGAATAATGTTAATCAATTCACCAAGATGATTATAAAGGTTTTAGGAACCTTTTGATATTTTAAAAACCATTAGAGTTAGTTTGGAAATGTAGTAGGGGTATATAATTAAGTAAATACAATTACAATTGATATGAGTCTTGTGAGAAAATATTCATAATGGTAATGATAATTATATCATTGTAAAGATATTCTATAATTATTTATATGAAGGAAATTACTATTTTCATGAATTATGGCCAATGTTGCTACACAAAAGATGTCACATATTTAAAAAATATTAAATAAACTACACTGAGTGTTCAATAAATGAATTATTGTGATTTTTATATTTTTGATATGAAAAAATTAATATGTCCATAATTTATATTATGTAAATATTTTAAATTAAAATTTAGATATTGAATTGATTATACGTAATATGATAATTTTAATGTTTAAATTGTTACATGGATTTATTTGTCGTGAATTCTCTAAACTAAATGTTACATAAATACATGTGTGATAAATTCACAAAACTAAATGTTACATGGATGTTTGTGATATTTTTATTTCAATTAAACTTGTCTTAATATATTCACACTAAATGCTACATGGATATTTGTAATATTTTCCCTACACTTATAAGTAAAGATAATAACATATAAAAATTATGATAAATGTTTGCATGGATGTTTTTGATGTTTTGATTTCACTCGCGCATAAGGAAACATGAATTTTGTTTTTTGGATAAAATTATAGCAACTTATCGTGGCCAATTTTGAATTGATTCAACAAATTACATTAAAAAATTATAAAAAATAATATATTAATTATTACCATGCTTTGCAACAAAAAAATTGAGTTGATTTAATAAAATTTATTTAAACAATCTAGTTTTTTAACATTGAATTATAATAACCTTTAAATTGGGAGTTAAAAATATGATATGATCTAACATTATACCAAAAAAAACTAAAATAGAATCCAAAAAATATGATATCTAATACTAAAACTTACTAAATTAGAATCCAATAAAAGCAGTATAGGATTCTATTATTTGATACTATAAAATCTAGTATATAACATTTTAAGTTTTAATTTTGACCAAAATATGTTGATATTTAATAGAATTATGGTTAAATTCTTAGATTAGTGTGGACATACTCTAGTGTGATGGACACCTACATAGTGTCACCATCAATTGTCCAAATAAATGTGTCTATGATCATCTATTACCAACCCAAAAATATTCTTATCACGTCAAAATTGAGGGACCATGAAACATGCCCATAATCCATTCAAAACTGAGGCTTATCAACTAATTTTTGTCCTTGTCAAAATTTATTTTTTGATAGATCACAAAGGCAACTCACATACACAATCTTCCTTAGTAATGGCTACCTATGTAAAAATACACAACACTATGTAGTCAATATTCAATAATATTTTTGGAATCAACTAAAAATAATTAAAAAATAAATAAATGATATATTTATTACAGTATCCATCCTAGTTTTGTGTTATTGTATTGTTGATGTAGTCCATATCTAGTTTTATCAACTATATTTATACTCCATTGGTATACATTTCAATGAAAATATATATTATATGGGATAGTTTTAAATAGTTCTAAATTTAATGGCCAAATCTATATTATATTGGATAAAAAATTCATTTCCATTATATTATGCAAATTTATATTATACTAGCTAATTTATCAACTTTTTCCTATGGTATCTTAGTCCCTAGATATATGTGTTAGGAAAAAATGTTAAGTACATAGCATATCAAGTGAATTATGAATGATATAAGCATGGATAAAGGCATGTGTAAGTATATATGCCCAAAAATGATAATGGAAAATGATCATAGAATAATGTAACCTGGATGTATCATGATAAAATAAGTGGATGCCCCTATTGTCCAAATGACATGAGTAGAGGTAAGGCCTAACATTTGAAAGTGCATAGATCATATGCCTAAGTATTACTATATCACACTCAAAAGATGCGTGAAACATATATGTGTATATAAAATATATAATATTTTATCCATCAATATGGAACTGAAAACATAAATTCTAAGGAGGTAATAGAACATGTAAAAATGTAAAATATATTTGAATTTTTTGACATTTAATAAAAATGGTATTTTTGGAATTTTTAATTATTTGGGTATTTTTGGAATATTTGAAATTTTTTACCTTTATATTGGATCATTTGCATTATTTGAATAATGGTTGGATAGTTTAAAACATTACATGGCTTGTTTCTCCTCACATTTTTCTTGTGAAGTAGAAGAATGATTTACATCATGTGAAATATGGATCAATTTTCCCTCATAAGAAAATAAGATGCCTTGTTGATTTTGGTCAATTTTTGGTTCCATTTGGTATAACCAAAGGGCTCCTACTATGAATGCATATTGAAAATTTTGTGGTATAACTCAAACCCTTGTTTAAATCACTTTATAAACACAAGCGATTGGTATTATTATGTTACCCAAGGAGTCTTTCCATCTTCCTTTATGTTAAAATTATTTTAGATCAAAGCCAAGTTATTGAAGCCATCTTACATTAAAAGTGGGTTTTATTTGTGTAGGATCAACATGGTTATGCCAAAAGTAATCACCACCCATGAATAATGTGATTGTTATATTTTGTTGGCATGTAGGCTTTTTGATTTGTGTAATTGGAGGAGGTTTTTGTGGATGTGTATCCTATATTCCTCTCATATTTAGTAGTTATTGTAAAGCTCCCATATAAATGTGAGGAACAAAATACATTTGCTCATAATGTTCAATTGGTACCTTATCTTCATCATTTATGTGGAATAGAAAATTTGTATTTGGAAGGAGATATGATATATTTATTTGATTACATGAGTATGAATGATACATATCTATGAAATTTGAGTATAAGTAGGATAATTATTCATATTGTTTATGTAATGCTATTTTCCTTGATGGGGAGAGAAGACCTCGACTAAAATTGAATTGTAATTCCAAATTTGAGGGTCTAAATGCTAAGGCATATGATGTACTTTTAAACCAAATAACATAATCTTGAAGGGATTCATCATCATGTTTTTTGAAATTATGCAAATGTTAAAATGTAATTCTAGGCACCTTGTGTGCATTGAAATCTAAAGACAATACATCTTTGACATATTACTATATTTTTATGAGTTTTACAACCTACTGAATTAAGTGCATAGATTATTTACTATTGCATTACTTAAATTCTATTTGATTTGCTTGTTATTAACCCTAAATTATTCATCACAGGCATTTTTTTTTGCATTTTCATCAATTGAACAAATAATTGACATCATTTTTATGGGTTTTCTTTTCAAATGCATAGTCCCATACAATTTGAACATGACATGTAAATGTACTTGTTGACATTTTACCTTGTATATGTTCTATTATCTTCTCATCTATTTCAATCAAATACCTTGGTATTCATCAAATTATCCTTGGAGATGTGGGTATAGGAGCTACATTAGTTATCAAATTTAATGTTGTCATCACTTCAACCATATAAGGGATATTCATGGCTTTATTAACATTAGGTTATGAAGGTGAAGTAAATTCCTCTTCATTATGAGAGAGATAAATTTAGGTAAATATGTGATGTTTATTATCATCATGCTAAAAAAGTTCATTATGGATAGACGTTTCATTATATTGTCTTTCTCTATGTGTTTTATTACTCAATAAAAATTCATTCATTCTACATATTGAGTTTAATCATTCAGCAAGGATTAATTGACTCATATCTCATTTAAAGATATATCTAAACTAAATTTCATAGAATTTGGCATGTTATTTTCAATTAAAAATATTACATGGTGTGGAAGAAGTACATTCACCTTTTCTATAAGCTCTTATGGACACTCTCCTATCTACTTTTTTTCTTTTTCTTTTTCTTTTTCACTTGACTTTAATTTGTTTATTTATTATCTCCTTAATTGATCTTTTATGGTGACTACCCAAGCCCACGATCTATGTTCATTTTTTTAATTCCAATTAGGATAAATTTTTTTAGAAAATTTATGAGTTTATGGTAATTAAGATAAATTAAATGAAGAATTTACAAATTATTAGTAGTCAAAACCAGTTCAAATCTTGTAAAATAAAAAATGCTAGAGTGAAATTCATGGACATGAGAGTTGATATAAATTTTTTGAGGTAAAAAAAGGGAGTACTCTATCTTAATTATCATACATGCCCTTGTAAATAATATAAATCAATGGACCTATTAATTAAATGATATTTTACCCTTTGTGTGTGCCATTTATCAAAGGGTGGATGCCTTTTACAAATGGTGAATGCCCTTTAAATAAGGGTGTTATCCCTATTTAAGCATATAATTTTCACCTTAAAATTTTTCCTCTAAATATATTGTTGATGGTTTAAAATTGTGCTTGATCTTAACCAATCAACAATGGGAAGTTTCAAACTATGGGACAATGCGGCTTGAAACAACCTCTAGATTTTAGAGAAGCTGGTCTCTTCCTTTGTATTGGGTGTTGGGGAAAAGGGATAGGACCTTAAATAGAAATGCAAAATGTAGGAATTAAAACCTAACTATGGCAATGCACCTGAGTGTAATCCTAATACTAACCTAAGCATAGTGAGACTATTATAGGATTCAATTATATTTAAGAGCAGACAAGTGCATGATCAATGTAAAAGGTTGAAATAACAGAAACACAAGCTCACAACAGGGAGTTCTTTCACTGAGACACAGATAATGTCAAAAAAGGCATAGTGTTCAATCTTCTTAATAGAATTTTCCAATCACATAAGAGGTGCAGAAGTCATGTACAGTTATGTAAACCTTCCAATCCAAGAAAATGAGACAAAAGCAAATGGCATTCTTAATCACAACTATAGAAAAATCTACAGTATAGACTACTTTGCAAATGACACAAATAACACCAACCAAGGCATGGAGTTCAATCTTCTTAATTCATTCAGCCATATAAAAGGCACAGAAACATGCACAGTTACATCAACTTTATAACTCAAGAAAATTAAGATAAGAGCAAATGATATTACTGGTCAAAATTCTAGAAAGTCTAAAACTATAGAATCCCCCCCCTTTATTTTTACAATTCTTCTTCTTTTATAGCCTCAAATCACCCCTTCCATCATCCTCTTTCCCGTGCAATTTTCCTCCATCCTTCACTCATAGGGGACAAATAGATGGCACCTTCAATGCTTTGGGGGCTCCAAAAATCTACCTAAGGAACTATGCCATCTACTCAAATTAACTCCAGCTGATTTTCCCTCCATTTTGCTTTGTGGCAACAGATACATGGAACACTCTATTATGTTGAAATGGGAGAGGACACTTGGTCAACTTCTTGAAAATCCTCTTATTACTTAGAAGGCATCAAAAAATGACACTTGGCACTCTCCACCAGATTTATCGAAGACACACGACTCTCTCTACTTCTCTTTGGCTGTGTTGTAGTATCACTCAAGACACATATCAGACTCTTATGAATAGTGACACTTGGTAGTTTCCACAGAATTTTGAATACCCAAGGCCCACCATAATCTTTATTCAACAATGAAACTTGAAGATGGTCTATCAAAAGTTGACATGTGGTGACCTCCGCTACTTTTGGGAAGATATGTGGCATCTTCCGCTTCTCTTGCTAGGGGTATGTGGTGTCTTCTGCTTTTTCTAGGGATGGAGTAAAAAGGGGCCTAGAGGGCAACACTTGGTAGCATCCACTACTTTATGGCACTTAAGCAAAATAAGATGATGCCTTTCTATGTTGAACCAAAGCATTGAACCCCAACATCGAACTAAAGTCTCTCGGATGCCAAAACGTGGTGACTTCTGCTACTTCTTTAAAAAGGTAGTTTAGAGCTTTCCATGACTACCACCTAGCACTTTCCACTTCTTTGATTTTTATCTCATTGAAAGCCTTTGCCAAAAAAAAAAGAATGTGGGGAATGATATGAGACGTGGGTACTGACACGCGATGCATTCCACTTAGCTATGACTGGACACGTGGCACATTCTACAGCCTTCTTAAAAGTTAAAAAAAGGGGCTCAGAGGGTGACAGCTAGCTAGATCTATGTTTCAGATAGTGACACTTGGCAACTTACACTACACTTCAACACTTAGATAGAAAATTGAACCCACGCTCTACCCTGACTCTGCTACTACAACCAAGGTATATGGGAACCAAAATTGTAGTGCTTAACTAAAAATTTGAATGCAAAGTAGAGTCAAAATTTACTCTATAGTTACTTGCGACCCTCAGGACTTTTGAGCCTGCTCAAAAAGAAAAATCTACCTCCTACTAGATCAAAATTGTGAAAATTACAGCTTCGAAAGAGCCGTCGACATATGCTTAAAACACTTATTTAAAAGAAAATCGAGAAAACAACAGAAAAATAATGTGAGAAAGGAAATTATTTAATTATAATACATTAGAGACCCAAGTCAATTGAAATGTTTTAAATAGATTCTATTTACATGAATCTCTTCAGGTTCTCCTTTCATCAACTCTAGCTCAAAATAATTCTCCTACTTTGCACGCATGAATTCTATATGGACTAGTCCATAGTGCTTCAAATTTGGTATGCTGGCTTGTCTTGGCAGCTCATGCATCCCATTTCAAAAAAATTGAGCCCACCTCAAAATTAGGATTCAAAGTCCTTTTATCAAAATAGTCCTTAACCATTCCTTGATGCTTGATCAATGAATCATGGGCTATATCCCTCTTTTCCTGAACTTCCAAAAGTTCTACAAGTCTGACTTGCTTGGGGCCATTTTCTTCAATCTCAATTTGTTTGATTAGCTGAAGAGTAGGGATTTCCAAGCTTAGGGGAATCATGATAGACTTTCCATATACCAATTCATATGGAGACATTTTAATCACCTGCTTGGGCGTGATTCTATTAGCCCATAGTGTTAGATTAAGCACTTTGTGCCACTCTTTGTGATGATCAACCCCTATCCTTTTGATGAGTCTTATCAGGTTCTTGTTGGTTAATTCTGCCAGACCATTACCTTGAGGGTAATAATTAGATGAAGTTTTTAGATATATTCCATGTCTTAAGGCAAATTCAGATACTTTAGACCCCAAGAATGCTTTAGCATTATTTAAAATTATGGTGAGGGGAGCCCCAAAGTGAGTAGTGATATCTCTTAGAAAATCTAGGATCACAATCTCTGTTGCTTCCTTAAGTGGGACTGCCTCAGTCCATCTGGTGAAATACTCTGTGGTAGTTAATATCCATTTGTGACCCATACTAGACACTGGATTTATCATCCCAATGAAGTCAAGACCCCATTAAGCAAATGATTCATCCAAAATTATAGGACTGAAGGGCATGGATACATTCCTCCTCATCCCTATATAATACTGGTAGGATTGACATTTTCTAACCAACTCATAATAATCTACAAATAAAGTAGGCCAAAAATATCCTACCTCACTTATCTTTATGGCTGTCGTCTTTGCAAAAAATGCCCCCTGATGTTCCATGATGCATTATGTGTAGTATCCTCTTAGCTTTAGCATGTTTGACACATCTTAACAATTTTCCATCAGAATTTCTTCTAAAGAGGACTTGTTCAATTAAAACAAAACAAACTCCCTCTATCCTATAATATCTCCTCTTGTTTCAAGGGAGTTCTCTCAAATAAACCCCATTTTTCATAAATTGAATCTTGCTTATGACCCAGGATTCCTAATCAACCTCTTGTAATTTGAGCACCATCTCCATCTCTCCTTCTGGATCTGCTTCCTCAAGTAACATCTTCTCAATCTCTTGGGTTATATATTAGCACAACCCCTTGCCTCTGACCAGCTTGGTGGGTCTGACCTCTACATCATATTCAAGGATCTTAGTGATCCAATTGGCTCTTTTCTTAGTAATCTCCCCCTCCATGATGTATTCCTTGACACTTGGGTGCATTACAAGTATCAAAATTTTGTTCCCTGATATCAGATGCTTGAATTTCTTGAGGGATTTTACCATGCATAGGCTTGTCTTTCCACAAAATTATACTTGGTCTCATAATCTCTGAGTGTTCTTGAGAAAAAGGCTATTGGGTGCTCCCCCTCTAGCCTGTCATTCTTTTGAGTCAAGACAATAGTAATACTTGACTCCCCTCCATAGACATACATTATGAAGGGCATGGAAAAATTTGGTTCTTGAGCATTGGGGCTGCTGAGATAGCCCACTTGACTCCTTCAAAAGCTTTCCTTCCTTCTGTAGTCCACTTGAAAACTACATCCTTTCTTAGCAAGAGTGTCATTGGTCTAGCCAAGCCTACAAAATCAGATATGAATTTATTGACAAAATTGATCTTTCGTAAAAAGGACTAGACTACCTTTTTATTCACTGAAAGAGGTAGGTCTATTATAGTTGTGATTCTTTTGGGATCTATAGAAACCCCTTTCTTAGATACTATGTGCCCCAAAAGTTTACCCTGAGGTACAAAAAAAATACATATCTTGGGATTCAATGATATCCCAAAATCTTGACATTTCTTGAAGATAGATTCTAAATGATCATCTACATTTTTGGAGAAAATAGTGAGGTCATCCAGATAGACCAAGATGACCTTGTTTATAAGTTCACCAAAAGCTATATCCATATCTCATTGAAAGGTGGCTCCTACATTTGATAAGCTGAATGGCATCTTCACATAGGCAAATGTCCCCTATTTGGTAGTGAAAGCAGTTTTGTACTAGTCTTCCTTAGCTAACCAAATCTGATTATACCCAAAAAAACCATCAAGTAAAGAAAACCTCTCTGATCCAGCCATAGTTTGTAGAATTTGTTCCATGGAGGGCAAGGGATAGTGGTCTTTTAGAGATGCTCTATTTAGATCTCTAAAATCTATACATAGTCTTACATCTCCATTCTTTTTCCTAACTGGGACTAGATTTGATACACAGGTCGAGTGCTTAATTGGAAATATTATTTTGGAGTCTAAAATTTTTTGCAACTCATCTACCATTAGAGGCTCAATCCTTGGATTTACCAGCCTCTATTTTTGTCTGATGGGCTTGGATCCCTCAGTCAATTATATTGTGTGTTGGATAACGTCTATGTTGTATCCATGAAGGTCTTTATAGCTCCAACCTATGACTCTGTCATATCTTTGGCACAATTCAATTAGTCTTTCTTTCTCTTTTTGAGTTGCAAAATTTCTAACTTTTAGCCTCTTCTCGTCACTCACCTCTACCTCATAATAGTCTACTTTATCTACCTAGGACTTTTTCTTTCCCAGGCTTACATCCTCTGGGTCAAACAAGTTTTCTAAGGTGATCAATCCCTTAGGGAGCTTATTAGTCCTCAATTGTATAATCTAATCACCATATGCCTCCTCAATTTTAGTTTGCAATTGGTCCACAAACTCAACTTATTGTTGTAAGAAAGAGACTACTTGAGCATCATTTTCAAATACTTGTCAGTTTTCATCATTGTCTGGGATGGTTGGCCTCACTATAACTTTTACTGACTCATTGTTAACCAATAGGCTAGTTGCTAGGTTAAATTGTTAGCCAATCTGAGCCATCCTATCAGCCTCAGAGTTTTGACTTCTAGGGATTATATCTATGTTAAAAGCTTCAAAATCTTCTATCAAATCCCAAATCCTATGCTGGTAAGATCTCATTCTCACATTTTTGGCTGCTACCTTTTCCCTAATTTTCTTTACTACTAATTCTAAATATCCTTTTACTTTTAGGTTCTCTATCCCCTTTTTCTTGGATAATAGGAGCCCATGTACTAAAGATTCATATTCTACATCATTATTAGTGCAAGCAAATTGGAATCGTATAGCCCTTAAAATTTTATCACCATTTGGAGCAGTAAGACAGATTCCTACTCCAACACCATGTTTACTTCTAGCCCCATCAAAATTCAAAGTCTAGACCTCTGCATCTTGATCAGTAGGTGTCTCTTTCCTTATAACATTTGGGATCACTTGATTCTCATCAAAAATGACATACGTCCCCAAACCAGTAGAGTCATAGTTCCCATATGGGTCGTTATGCATCATAGCCAACAAATGGTTGTTTTCTTCTTCTTAATCATGCTCAGTCCAGTCTCCTAGTTCTTTGACAAAATTTCTTTCTTCTTTATTCAACATGGCATGATCTGCTTCTAACCTTGTTGTTGGTTTGTTGGTGATGTGGTCTTGGGATAGTGGTTCAGATAGAATTTTCATCTTTGAACTGTATCTAGTTCTCAGGATGAGGTGGGACTAGTCAAGAGACATATATCCTCCTATTTTTGCTGTAAAGTCTCTAGATAAACATAAACCCAAGATGGGAGGTATATTTATAAAAACTATATCTTGGTTGACAATTATGTTGGGAAATGTGTATAATTACAAGGGGAGTTGCTTAATTCTCCCTATGGTTTGCACTATTTTGCCATCTAGCTACATAACTCCCCTTACAAGGGGTTCATATTTTATTTCCAAAGCATCAGCTATTTGTTTGGGCATCACAGTTGTACTAGCTCTTGAATATATCAATGCATTATGTAGGAGTTTCTTTCCAACTATCAGAGTTAAATAAAAAGGCTTTGGTTTGGATTTACTTACTTGTGCTATATTGTTCATGAAGGCTGTTGTCATTGGAGGAACTGTATCTTTGAGTTTTTCCTTTCCAACAGGTCCTTCCTTGGTAATAGCACCTTCAGGCACTACTTTCCCTTGTAGAGATTCTTGTAGTAGTGTCTTTTGTTCAAGAATAGCCAAGATATCCCATATAGATACTTGTGTTGGAGTCCTCTGGAATTGGTCTATTACATTGATTGGTCCCAAGGACTGAGTTTTTTTGTAATAGGCATACCTCATTCTTTCTTGAATTTGGACAGGGATCCCTTGATCTTGTACTAACTAAGGCACTTCTTGTCTAATGGTAGTGTTCCTTTGCCCTTGAGATGGAAGATTATTCTTGACCTGACCACTTGCAATCTCGGGCTACTCCACCATCCTCCTTTTTGATCTAGTATAATAATCAGATTGTACTACTGGCCTTTGGGAGGCAGATGCCTCATTGAAGAAAATTGTTTCTTCATCCTCAACCCATGAGAACAAAGAATGTTCTAAGGCCATTTCTTCCTCTTGTTGCAAGGACATTCCTTGCATCTGAGCCACTATAACTAAATTTTGCATGCTGGGAGACTGGTAGGCTTGATTATTACTGGTACTGGCAAACTGACCATCCATTCTTCTTTGCTCAGCCACTCTTTGTTGTAGATTACCTCTAGGACAATCTATGGGAGTGTGAGAATCATTATAAAGGAAACACCAAGCATTAGTATCATCCACATAATTATTCTGACATGGAACCATCTCCCTATTTGAGTTGGGAGGAAGGGTCTGTGAGGGTGTGGGAACTGCAACTAATTGATTTGCTAGTTGATGATTGGTTTTCCTTGGAGGGCCTTGATATTGGTTTGGTTGGGATGAAAACTTGTTTCCTTGATAGCCTTGATAAGGAGGCTTAGCAAAAGTATTATGCTACCTCTTTATATTAATCATCTCATTGGAGAATTTCCTTAGCATACTTTTGATATCATCCATTTCAAATGACTGAGCAGGGGCCAGTTGCTTTGCAGATGATGGAGGGTAAGTATACATAGACACAAGTAGGCTTACAGCTTTAGGAACCTCTTGAGGTAGGGGAAAGGTAATTTCTAGGAATAAAAGCATGGGAGGCCTTGGAGGTAACTTCCTATCATCAATTAAATGATTCTTAGCTCTAACTGCAAGGACATAAGCCGCTGGCAAAGTGTGTCCTCCTAGTAACTGAATCATAATAGATATATCTAAATTTAAATACTTGAGATAGAATACTATGGCCATACCAGGTGGTGGTTTAGCTGAAATAAGGATTTTGTCCCAAGTTTTCTAGAATCTAGTGTTGAAGTCAGTCATGTCCTCTTGTGGTCCCCTTTGAATGGTGATTAACTACTGTAATAAAGAAGACTTATCACCTTTCTCTACAAATATTTCAAAGAACTAATCTCTAAGATGGTCCCATGTAGAAATGGTATTTGGGGTCAAAGACTGATACCATTATAAAGCCTTCCCTTTAAATGAGGCTACTAACAACCTTAGGGCCACATTTTGCTCTGTGACACCATGTATGGCACAAACATTTGATACATCTTGAAGATGCTCCACGGGTGTTTTTGAGTCTTGCCCACTGAATTTGGGTAGAGCTTTTAGAGCATTTACTGGGATAGGATCCCAAATAGTTGGTGGTTTTAGGAGGATTAAGGGACTACCAGTGTTCTAGCTTGAATAATTTCTTGGGGGTACATGGGCTCCCATGTTTGGTACTAGTACAAACTAGTTAGCTCTTCTTCTTGGATTAATTACTAGAGGTGGCAAAAGAATACCTATATTTGTAGTAGATTGTGATCTAGTGACTGGTCCATAGCTCTGACTCCTCATGGCTCTTTGGTTCATGTAACCTTGAAAGAAACTTTTAAGACTGATCCCACCGAGTATGCCAAAAAATTGTTGATGGTTTAAAATTTTGCTTGATATTAACCAATCAACAATGGGAAGTTTTAAACTATGGGACAATGCGGCTTGAAACAACATCCAAATTTTAGAGAAGTTGGTCTCTTCTTTTGTATTGGGTGTTAGGGAAAAGGGATAGGAGATTAAACACAAACACAAAATGCAGGAATTGAAACCTAACTATGGTCATGTGCCTGAGTTTAATCCTAATCCTAACCTAAGTATAGTGAGACTATTACAGTATTCAATTACATTTAAGAGCAGACAAGTGCATGATCAATGTAAAAGGTCAAAATAATAGAAACAGAGGCTCACAACAGGGAGTTCTTTCACTGAGACACAGAGAATGTCAATAAAGGCATACTGTTCAATCTTCTTAATAGAATTTTCTAGTCACATAAGAGGCACAAAAGTCATGTATAGTTATGCAAACCTTCTAATTCAAGAAAATGAGACAAAAGCAAATGGCAATCTTAATCACAACTACATAAAAATCTACGGTATAGACTACTTTGCAAATGGCATAGATAACACCAACCAAGGCATGGAGTTCAATATTTTTAATTCATTCGGCCATATGAAAGGCACAGAAACATGCACAGTTACATCAAATTTACAACTCAAGAAAATTAAGACAAGAGCAAATGATATTACTCGTCAAAATTCTAGAAAGTCTAAAACTATAGAATCCCCCCCTTTATTTTTAAAATTCTTCTTCTTTTATAGCCTTAGATCACCCCTTCCATCATCCTCTTTCCCATGCAATTCTCCTCCATCCTTCACTCATAGGGGACAAACAGACGGTGCCTTCAATGCTTTGGGGGCTCCATAAATCTACCCAAGGAACTGTTCCATCTACTCAAATTAACTCCATCCAATTTTCCCTCCATTTTGCTTTGTGGCAATAGATACACAAAACACTCTGTTATGTTGAAACGGGAGAGGACACTTGGTCAACTTCTTGAAAATCCTCTTATTAATTAGAAGGCACCAAAAAATGACACTTGGCACTCTCTGTCAGATTTATCGAGGACACATGGCTCTCTCTGCTTCTCTTTGGTTGTGTTGTAGTATCACTCGGGACACATATCAAACTCTTATAGATGGTGACACTTGGCAGTTTCCATAGACTTTTGAAGTAACACCCAAGGCCCACCACAATATTTATTCAGCAATGAAACTCAAAGATGGTCTATCAAAATTTGACACATGGTGACCTCTGCTACTTTTGGGAAGATATGTGGCATCTTCCGCTTCTCTTGCTAGGGGTATGTGGTGTCTTCCACTTTTTTTGGGGATGGAGTAAGAAGGGGCCTAGAGGGTGACACTTGGTAGCATCTACTACTTTATGGCACTTAAACAAAATAAGATGATGCCTTTCTATGTTGAACCAAAGCATTGAACCCTGGCATTGAACTAATGTCTCTTGGATGCTGACACGTGGTGACTTCCACTGCTTTTTTAAAAAGGTAGTTCAGGGCTTTCCATGACTGCCACCTAGCACTTTCCACTTCTTTGATATGTAGCTCATTGAAATCCTTTGCCAAAAAAAAGAATAGAATGTGGGGAATGATATGAGACATAGGTGCTGTCATGTGATGCATTTTGCTTAACTGCTAATGGACACATGGCACATTTCACAACCTTACTGAAAGTTACAAAAAGGGGCTCAAAGGGCGATAACTAGCCAGCTCCGTGTTTTAGATAGCGACACTTGGTAGCTTCTGCTACACTTTGACACTTAGATAGAAAATTAAACCCACGCTCTACCCTGACTCTGCCACTACAACCAAGGTATACGGGAACCAAAACTGCAGTGCTCGACTGAAAATTTGAATGCAACATAGAGTAAAAATTTACTCTACATATAACATAATTTTATGCTTGGGGGATCCAAACCTAGTCTAAAACCCTCTCATAGATCATCTAATATGTCTTTTGATAAATTTATGTGTTTTTCATCTTCATAAACATATTTGAGTACATAAATTTATTTATTGTAGAAAAATTATATAACTTTTTGGGCAGGAGAACATAGTTTATATATATATATATATATATATAAATTTTTTAAATAATTATTTTGAATTATTTATTATGTTATAATTAACATACCTTTTTATGGTTCATGCATATGTGATTTAACTTTTTAGGGTTTATAGAGTTTAAGCCTTAGTTTGTTAGATGTCTGAGTATAGTAAATCAGGGTAGAAATATGAAATAAATATAGCCACTAATTTGTAACATAATTGGATTAGTTTGAAATTTCTAAAAATAGTAATAAATGATTTAAACAAATACTTATCTAAAAACTGACTGAGACAAGAGATATGGAGGCTATAAATTGGGATAAGAGATAATTTGAGTTTCATGGATAGAACCTAGGTATCATAACCCTCCATATAAAGTAGTGACCTTAATGGATATAAGTGTTAATGGCACTGGTGTCTTTATTTTGGTGTTAATTTACTTTTTGTAGAATTATTTTGAGCTTTTAGGTGCACCTATGTCTGAGTCTGCCAAGCTTGTTCCTATGCTCATAAGTTTTGGATCTCTATAGATGACATGTTTTAACTAATTTTGTATGTAAAACCTAAAAGTCCATGTTATTAGGGCATCTAATTGGCACAAGTAGTAAAGTGTGATGTTAGTGGGGGGGGGGGGGTAGGCTAGACATCTTCAACATCCTGATGTGATGAGAGTTTCCCACATACCAATACATTGAAGTGGAAATAAGCTCGATGTAGTTTTCCCCACCTAATTACTAGTGTAAGTATAAGTGAAGCTAGTATGAATGTTCATTTTGAGAGATTTGAATGTTCTTGAGATTATAAATATGAGTTATTTGAGCTTATTAATGTTGTAGATGGTTATGTGTAGAAGTAGGGCATAATATGGATTGATAACCTTGATTGTGCAAAACTTTTTTTGAGTTTTTTTATGTAATTTGCATATGATTTCCATCTAGTGGATAAAGAGCTAATATATATATATATATATATATTTGTGTGTGTGTGTATGTATATATATATCTGTATATATATATCTATATATATATATATGTATATATGTATATATATATGTATATGTATATATATATGTATATGTATATATATATGTATATGTATATATATATGTATATATATATATGTATATATATATGTGTGAATATATATATATATTCACATATATATATATATATATATATATATATATATATATACATATATATATATATATTCACACACATATATATACATATATATATATATACATATATATATATATATATATATATATATATATATATGTTGTTCTTGTGCATAAGCAGATGTTTAAATACGTCTAGGCCAGCCCTAGGTGGTTTTTCATTTGAAAATATATCCACTAGGAATAAAAGGCAAGAAAAGGACAATAATACCCAAACTGGGACACTAGCACCATAGGGTGCTACTATCCAAATTAAGGTGCTAGTGTTTAGGCAATAAAACTTGAGGCATTATGGGTCAAGATGTTAAAGTTAGGGTCTAGGAATTCTTTAGGGATGTTTAGGGACATGTGTGAACCACACAAAGGCTAGGTAAGTGTCTAAATAGGCCCTAATATATGTCTAGTACTAATCTAGGGATGGGTAGTCTCAATAACACTCTTAACACTCAAGTGTCATTTTTATATGATTACATTTTCTCCCCCTTTATCCTAAAATATATAAAAGTGAAATGAATATGATAAAGGAAATGGAATCATACCTGAACTTACATAAGAGGTGAATCCCATGAATCTAGATATACATATGTTAATAATGCTCCATTGCATATCTTATAAATGAAATGTGCATAAATTAGTCCTTACTTAAGAGATATCAAAAGAAAAGATAAAACTAAGGAGATAAGAGAGAGGAAATGAATAACTACACCTCATTGGGTACATGAACCAATGCATAAACTTGGTGATAACTTATGTGTGTGCATTTAGATCATGATCAATTGGATAATAACTTGGAATAAGATGATGGCTTGCTTAATACCCATGTGTGGGTGTCTCAATAACTCAATCCAATTTTGATGGTATCATTACCCATTATTTATTGATGGATCATAACCTATGAATAGCTTGGATTGGACTAATGATGTGCTTAACCCTCTCATGTAGGTGGCTCAAAAACTCAAGTGGACTATGGCTCCATCATTTCCTACCCATGTGTTTTAGATGAATTTAAAACTAAAACTACATGATGTAGATAAATATGTGTAATTATAATTAGAATTGTAAATGTTATATTTACAACCACTCAAAAAATTTATAATGTAAAATGGTTATGGGACACTTAAGAATATAGGCAACTCTAGGCCACTCGAGAATGCCAAACACTATATATGGAGTAAGACATCAATATGGTGTATAAATTACAACATGGTGTCTAGTTTTACAACATAGAAAATCACACAAAGTTTGTCATTCCATCTGATCAACTAGTGTATAATTGGTAATACATAAATAATGTGCCATGCACATGCCCCCAAATCTAATATCTAAGTATATAGATTCTAGATTGAATTGTAAAAATATATATTTGAGTATTTGATAATGAAATGGGAATGATCACTCCATGCATGATACCCCTAACCTGAGTAGACTGATATGAACCAGGACTAAACTAAACCAAAACTAGTAATTTATAACTGAATCTATGTAAACCTAGACTGTATCTAATATAATTTTATGGCCAATCTATAATTTTTTGAAACTAAGGCTACTAGATAGTAGAACCATATCTTGGATAATAATACTAGTGGCATTAGTGCCCTAATTTATGCACTAATGTCTAACTATTCTTACTTTTGTGAAACTAAAACTAGTCTCTATGTCACTATTTCCCACTGTGTTTTCCTAAAACTTATTCTTGTATTTTGTGCCTATGTGAAAAAACTATACTCTAAGTGCATCTAGATAGCTTGATCTCTATGACAAACCCTTGTGAATGCCTCCTCTTTTTAGGGTACTTGTTGAACCTATGAAAGAAATGAACTTAAAATAAGAAGCTATTCAAAATGTATGTTAGCCAGAGCATATATGATATCTATGTAATAAATTAATATAATGTGTATATATAACATCAAAATTTAAGGTATGTTGAGAATAAGTTTTTAGTTTATGATCTAAGTTAGATATATAATTCATAAGGCTACTAGTATAGATACAATAATGTCTATAAATAACAAATCTAAGTAATAGCTAAGTAGCTACCTAGGGGGATGAGTAATGATGTCCATCATGGCACCCAAGTAGGAAGGGGAGATGCATGAGGTCCTTCATGAAATATAAAATTGGAGTGTATAACAAGTAGGAGACAAATTTCATATCCATGACATATACAAGAAAGCATACATACAACACACATGAGGCATGCAAAATAGGACAAGGGGACACAATAGAAGGGATATGACACATATGACTAAATATGAGAAAGAAAGACATACAAATACCTATTAAAATGTCCAAATACACAAATGGAAATCAATTTGTATTAAATCCACATGCAAGGACATGTTCAAATGTCTACATGCATAATCAAGAAGGCACATAGAAGGACATGGGCACATGTCCAAAATATACATACAATGAAAATAAGTGGCATAAAGCCATATATAAATGGAATATTTAAATGACCTCAAATAGAATAAGTATAAAGACACAATCAAGTATAAACTAGGTGTTGGCTAACATATTTGTCCTTATATAAATATATTTTATTTTAACTCTGTATCCTTCTCTCAAGAACAAAAAAGTTAAACAACAAATGGGTGAACTATCAAGATTAGTTCCCCTCTGAATTAAGGTATAGCTCCTTTTAAGATTTTTAATGAATTTAAATAATCAAATACACTTTTAACCAGAAAGTGTTTAAAGGCAGACTAATATCCATACTTCATTATGTTATGAATATGAAATTTTATAGCAGAAATTAGTAATAGAATACACATATTCTATTTCCAATAACAATTAAATAGATAAACATATATATTGCTAAGCCATTAAATAATAGAACACATTTAATGAATTGTCTAATGGAATAATAATCACTATATGAAAGAAGGTTTCACACAGAAAACCCAACTTCAAATACTTAAACACACAGATCCAAGTATATAGTAATTAATTATCCTTTTCATTCACAGATGAAAATGTTTTAGAGAAAACATCACATATATTATTAACAACCATGGTTTAGTTCTCTCCTTTTCTAATTTATTTCTCCTCTTTATTTCTATATGCACATCTTTCATAATTAAAAATATATATAGTTTCCATAACTATTCCACCTGTCAAACTAAAATAGAGTTAAAGTAACTCTAACCCATATGGGATTTAGTTTTTTTTTAAAATTCAATAAAAAGTCAAGTTTAAAATAGAAAAGTAATTGAATAACTAAATAAAGAAACTATGCAAGAAAATTCATTGTTGAAGCAACAGGTTAGGATCTCAAGATTTGCTTTGTTCAGCTGGGTAGACACGTTGAGCTTTCCACTCCTGAAATGTTGTAATGAACTCCTAAATTTTTGAAAGATTGGGAATGCTGATGTGTTTAATCCTTTCTTTCCAGATGTTTTCTTCCCTTCAAAATTTTCCCATATTTTGTATGTGCTCTAGGAGTATGTCAATACAATGACAAATAAGTGATTCTATCTTTGAAATCTGAGAGAAATTTTTAGTTGATAAGCTATCACTTTCTTTGATGAAGATAATGTTTTCCCTAAAGGACTGAATCACAACATTGATGTCTTTCTCTAGTTTTCCATCATCTTTTATGTAATTGATATCAATGCTCTATAGATCATGCTATAATGATTGAATAAATTCATTTATTTCTTTGATCATTTTTATAATTTCCATTCATCCATGCCTGGATACTGAATTTCTCCATTCAACATTTTTATTACTTGCATATAATATATCTTCATCCAGCCCTGTCAAGTTCTTTTCTGACAAAAACATTGTTGTCACATATTTTTGGCACTTCATCAATTTGATTCATCACACTCATCCACTTTCCTTCTTCTTTTATCCATAAAGCATTTTGAGTCTTCAAATCTTTAATAGTGATCATGGTCAAATCATATACATTTTTTAATTTATGAAGATATTCTGTACCTTTCAGGATGATGCCATCCAACCAATTGTAAAATACTTTGGCAATAATTTTCCCCCTATATATCTGATCCAACATTATTTGATTGATAAGATATTTTAGATCAAAAGACATAGGCATTTGATAAATTGATTGAGGATCTAGATTATGAATGACATCAATATATTCTGCCATTGAATGCACAGTCTGTTTTAACTCTCTTTTATGATTTTCATCTTTCCAAGTTATGATAACTATCCTTTTAGTGGACACTTATAAATGATGTACATCCATGGCACATGATGCAGTCCCAAGGTCTACCTTTTCAACTATAAAATCTTCAACATTAGGATCTTGAACTTCTTCTTTGGTTTTTGGCTAGGCAATTTTTACATTCTAGTTCCCTGTGTTTGGGTCAACATCTACCCTGGATGTCATTTTTTACTTTTTGGATTTATGGGCTTTCCCTAAACATTTTCTCACCATATCTTCTAAGGGTATAGAAAATGTAACTACTTTCCTTTTATGAATGATTAAACTTTCTAGCCATTTAGGTACAGAAGCTGAGGCTTCTCTTTCAGGATTCGATTGATCAGAAGGTATAGTTGAAACAATCATCAATTTAGTAAAATCAAAAGGAATTGCTATCTATTGGTCTATGCTAACCTCTTCCACCATTGGTGAATCATATTCTTTATCACCTTTGACTTCTCCTGAATCCTCTTCAAAATTAAAATCCACGATCACTGTTTCAAAAATTTGATTCTTCTTCTTACTTTAAGTCCTTGACCCAGTGATACGAGAAGGTAGGATAGTTACAAGGGCCTTCTCAGATTCTTTGATGATAGGGTCCCTTCCAGTTTTTGACTTTGAAGTACCTGCATCATAGATAGCAATAGGCTAGTTAGATGAGCTTATTGGGAATGGAAATTCAATTATTATTGTACATTACTGGGAGACTATATTTTGAGTTCCTCCCATTTTTTGCTCTCTCAGCCATTTTTCAATTTTCCTTATCATTAGAAGGGTCTTGACCTCAATTATATCTTCTTCAATTTTCTCCCAATCTATTTTTGTAATAAATGATTCTTTTATTTGCTCGAATTATGGATTAATCACCTGTTCATCATTGTCAACAATCCATAAATGTCCATATTTAATTTGAAAGTAATTATCTAACCTAGGGAAAATCTGGACCATAGTCTTCTTCTAACTTCAAATTCATTTGAAAAATCTTCCCAATAGTCCTCCAATTGGGGAATATGTGAAAACCCTACTCCAAAATCCAAATTATCCCTGATGAAACCTTTGTTGTCAAATTGGGACCTAGCAGTGAAGGACTAAAAATTAAATTTCATAAAGTCCAATTCTAAATTCAAAGCATCAGATGTTGTTTTGCATGAATAATGTCCATGTTTAATAGGACAAGATATACCATATTTATTCTTCATTGGGAATTTTTTTATCTACATGTGTTAATTTCCTGTAGACTTCTATTAACACAAATTAGTCAAGAACATACCTTGGTAACTTCAAAGGTTCACCATCAAAACCCCCAACTCTGATGTAAGTGAACCTCAAAAATTGAATAAAGAAACTACCATAAATGTTAATTAGTTGTATATCTTCTTCAAAAAACCTTTTATTGATATTGTCTGACAGTTCAAAAGTCATTTTCCCAATAAAGACATCATTAACTCTCCTATAATCCTCATAGCAATTATGCATTTACAACTATGGATAATAAACATAAATTTTACTATCTTTAGCCAAAGGTGCATGTGGTAACCCTACCCATTGTCTCATAAAAGCTAGGCAATAGAGGAGGTATGAAGACATTTAAAATTCTCTATTTCCCAAACAATTACTTAAACCCTGATGCAAACATTCAGCGATAATTTTTGCCCAATCCAAAAATTGTTCTCCTTGTAGAATCACTTGTATGAAGAAGCACATCCAATATTCCCAATAATATGCATGGGCATTACTTTTAGCCTGTGTAGTAATACCATGATATCTTGTACTTCTAAAATCATATGATTTCTTGTTAATGGCCTAGGCAGTCTTGAACCCCCTTTTTGGAATTTTAAAATCCAATTCCTAGCAATCACACTTTTGTAAATTTCTTTCTTCATTAAAAAATAACCATATGAAGAAGTAATACTAAGTTCAGAGTATGGTTCCTTAGGAGGGATTCTCATCACAGACATTAGGGTTTGTTTGTTGATATGTAGTAAAACATTGCCATTTATAGTCCTGATGCACCTATTTTGAGGTTCATATCTATTCATGCATTCAAGGAATAACTCAGGGCATTGTATGGCCATGGGAAAGGTCGTAGCTTCAATCAAGCCACTTTCTACTATTTTTTACATCATAGGATTTATAGCCCTTTCTTTAAAATCTTCCAAATCATATTGGACCAGAGAAGTGTCCCCAATTTCAGGTGGAGAACATATGAGACCAAGGCCATGCTTGTAATCAAGACAAGTAGATTTCATGGCTATATATTGGAGAAAATAATGAAAAGGGAATGTTTTGAGTTTTTAAGTAATGTAGTAAATTCAAGAGGATCCTCCTATCCAACCAAGTAAAGGAAACAACTTACAGTAAGAGTGAAACTCACCTCAAATTTATTTGAAATTACTGTAGATTCAATTAATCAAATATCTTATATCATCTGTTCTATTCTCTTTTATATCACCCAGTTATGCTTGAATTGTTCTCTCTTGATACATATATTAACTAGATTGAAAAATTAAATCAGGAGAATACGTGCTAAACATGCTTGATAAGATGTATATTCTAACATATGCATTAATGACAAGCATATTTTATGCATGATTTTTATGAGTAATGATTATTTTTTACCTCATGAAAGTTCAAATTTTTGAGTTTTGGAAATATTTTCCTCTAGATCTCTCACTAATTTTAACTTAGAGAAATCCTTAGTGCAAGATAAGAATATAGCTATTGAACCATTTGAACCTTTGAACCATTGAACTTTTGAAAATATGGTTCAACTTCAAGGTTTAATGATATGAAATGAACCACATAGATGGACCAATAATCACATGATCTTTCTAGAAACTTTGGACTTTGATAGAACTGTTGAACTTTTTAGACATTGAAATGTTGAACTTTTGAACATTGAACCATTGAAATTTTGAACTCTGACAAAGGGTTCAAGTTCAACCAAAAGGTTCAAAGACATAATTAAACTACAAAGGAATAGTTCATTTTGAGAAACATTAAACCATCGAACTTTTTTATGTAGGTTCAAGCAATAAGTTCAAGTGCTAGGTTCAAGCAGTGTATTAATTTAGACAAGGGAACTGAGTGAACATGAATCTTTACAAAACATCAAGTATGAACTCTTTGAGCCATTTAACTCTGAGAAAGGTTCAAGTTCAATTGAAAGGTTCAAAGATATACTTGAAAAACACAAAAGGACAAACATTTCACTTTGAGGAACTTTGAACCTTCAAACAATTGAACCATTGAACTTCTTGAACTCTGAGAAAGGTTCAAGTTCGAAGGTTCAATTCTTTTATAAATTTCACAAACGGGAAATGATAGGTGGGTGAACTTATTTTATGGTAGAAATCATGAAGAATTGATTAAAGGTGACTCAAAAACTAACATTGGCTCTGACTGGGGATTGTATTTTATGGCAAAATCTAGAGAACTCAAAAACTTTGGTTTCATAGACTAAGAAATAGAAATAAAACAAAAGGAGAAAGACAAACCAAAAATAGGAAAGGAAAACATAAAATGCAACAATAAAAGAAAATGTTATATACAAAAAAAGGGATACCTATTTCATAGTCGGTACAACTTGAGATCCTATCCATTATAGGATAGGGATAAAATGACTCTATCAAGATATTACAATTTAAAGGAATTAGGACCAAGTACCTAATGAATTTTGAAAGGCCCTTTTGAAAGTGAATCAAATTTACCATGTGCTCCTTTAAGTTCTCTTTTCCTATCCCATAGCAATACTTCATCTCCTTCCATGAACTTTTTGGGTCTAGTTTTTTGATCAAAATTCTTTTTAACTTTGTTTTGATGAGCAGTAATATGATCAACTAGTTCATTCTTCTCTTCTTCAATTTTTGTTAAATACATAATTATTTTCTCTAAAGAGTCTTGAAAGTACTAATCTTTAATAACATTCTATAATCTAGCTATAGATAATTCCAGAGGTAATGATAGTTGTGATCCTATTCCATAAACTAGCTCAAATGGTACCATTCCTATTGCTCTTTTTGGGGTTACCCTGTCAGCCCAAAGTGCTTCATATAATTTCTTATGCCAATCTCTGTGGTTATCACTCACCAATTTCTTCATGATGGCTATGAAATTTTTATTACTAGACTTTGCTTGTCTATTCACTTAAGGATAATAATCTGATGAGTGAGAAAGAGAAATACTATGTTGATAGTAGAATGAAGTAAGTTCCATCGAAGAAAAATTGGTAGCGTTATCTGCCACAATATTTTGAGGAGCACCAAAATGTACCAATATATTTTCTTTGAGAAAATCACATACCACTTCTGAAGTAGTTCTCTTCACAGGGATCGCTTCAACCCATTTTTAAAGATAATCAGTTGCTATTAAAATGTGTGTATGACAAGCACTTGATGAGGATGAAAGAAGACCAATGAAGTCTAATCCACACTATTTGAAAGGTTCTTCAATAATGACAGGTCTCAGAGGTAGTGTTGCAAGTTGTGGTCTTCCCAAGAATAATTTGCATTTTTCACAGTTAGCTACCCATTTATATGCATCTTTGAACATACCTAGCCAATAATAACAATTTCTAAGAATTTTGAAAGTTGTGATTGATGAAGAGAAATGTCCACCATAGGCTTCATTATGAAAAACTTCTAATAGTTTGCATAGTTGTTATTTATCTACACATCTAAAAAAAGTTCCATCTAGCCCTCTTTTGTATAGGACATCACCCCAAATCACATATTTCGCTATTTTTAACTTTAGATTTATTTTCTCTTTCGGGGATAAATGACTGGGACATTCTCCATAAGTAAGATAATGTGCCATGTTTAGGAACCAGGGATTTTGTAAGCTCACCAATAAGACAGTAGGGAGTTCTTCTTCATCTTTAATTCTAGCTATAAATTTGCACAAAACTTAACCTCTAACTAATTTGTTTGGCTTAATCTCTAGATTGTATTCTTGAGTTTTAGAAACCCATGTTGCTATATTGTTCATCCCAACCACTTTTTGAGTCATAATGCTTTTCAAAACCGAATTAGGAACAAATACAACTAAATGAGAATGAAGTATATAATATCTAAAATTTTTATCAGCCTTCATTACAACAAAAGCTTGTTTCTCAGTCAAAGAATATTTAAGTTCATGATTTTTGAGAGGAACACTCATAAAGGCTATTGGGCCTTCTATATTTACTTCATTTTTTTGTAACAAGATGCCAGACATGGTATGTTTCAAAGCATAACAATAAATAACAAAATATTTTTAGAAATCAGGATTTACCAAAGTAGGTGTTCATGAAATTGCTTCTTTAATATCTTCAAATGATTTCTTAGTAGCTTCATTCCATTTTAATACTTGTTTTTTGCTCATCATTCCCACAATATTCTTTGTAATCTTAGCAAAATTAGGAATGAACCTTCTGAGAAAATTAATCTGACCAAAGAAAGAATTAACCCTAGTCCTATAAGAAGTAAGACTTAACTATTGTATTGCTTTGACTCTTTCTAGGTCAATTTTGATTCCATATTTTGAGACTAGGTGTCCCAATAATTTCCTTTTTATAGCATAGAAAACTAATTTCTTAGAATTAAGAGATATCCCATGACTGTGGCATCTTTGTAAAATAGTCTCTAGATCTTTTAGATGATCTTCTCTTTTTCTAAAAAAAAGTCAAATCATCAAGATAAATGACAATAATTCTATCTTTCAAATCTTTAAAGTATGAATCCATCAGCCATTGAAAAGTTACACTAGCATTAATCAAACTGAAAGGAATATGATTATAAGCAAAAGTTCCTCAAGGTGTAGTGAAAGTAGTTTTAAGTTGGTTAGTTGTAGCTACACTTATCTGGTTATAACCTGAGAACCCATCTAACATGGACATCATTTCTGATCCAGCAACAGTTTGCAAGATGTGATCCATCATAGGTAAGGGATAATTATATTTTAAGCTGGCTTGGTTCATGTTCCTAAAGTCAACACAGTTTCTTATTTCCCCATTATTTTTGTGTATTGGAACAATATTCACCACCCAAGTGGAGTGATGAATTGGATAAATAATCCTGGCCTTCAACATCTTATCAATATCTTTAAATATGGCCTCAACAACTTTTGGGTTATAATTTCTTAGCTTTTGTCTAAATGGAATTGCATTTTCTTTCAAAGGAATATGGTGTTGAAACTACCCACATCTAAAGTCTTTAAGGTTATCATAGCACCAAGCAAATACATCTTTATAACTAATCAATAGATTAATTTATTTATTTTTCTCTTCTGGTGAACAACACCTTCTAAGGGAGATCCATTTAGGGTCAGTTTCACTTCCAATATTGATTTTTTCGTAATCCTCCATTATTTTAGTATTCTGGACATGTTTCCCTTTACTATATTCATCTTGCCTAGTGAACAAATGTTCAAGAGAGACTAGTCCTTTAGGGATTTTATTTCCTTTTAGTTGAATTATGTCATCTTTTGGATTGGTCCCTAGATCAGGAGTGAATTCTTTACATTCTATTTTAGATCCTTCAAAATAGGTATTAGAGAACATATCAACATTCTCCAAAAAAAAAATTGATCTATATATTACTCTCAAAAACTTGCCAATTTTTAGCATTATCTGGGACACTAGGATGATAAACCAATTCTATTCTATAAGAATCCTTTTTAAAATTAAGGTGTGGGAGAAGAAGAGAAGCTAACACTGCTAGAGAATCTACCTGAGAGTTCTGGTCTCTAGGAATCGATTCAATAGAAAAGGCATCAAAACATTCTATCTCATCTCAAACTCTATTTTTGTAATGTCTTAATCTATCATTTTTGACTGAGATAATACTTCTCACTTATTTGACAATTAATTCAGCATCTCCTTTTGCCTTGATTATTTTTATACCTTTTCCTTTAGCTTCATTTATCCCAAGTAATAAAGCTTCATATTCAGCAGTATTATTAGTATTTTAAAACTATAGTTTGAAAGAGTAAGGAAAAGTTTCACCTTCAGGTGAGATCAATACAACTCTTGCTCTTGAACTAGCTGTAGCACAACTGCCATAAAATTCCATGGTCCATAGATCATTTGAATGAACGTATTTTGGGATAGATTCCTCCTTTGAATCTTTAGAGGAGAGAAAATAGTTTCCAAATTGACATTCTTCAAATAGAATTTGATACTTAGGATCATTATAAGGATATATCATGAACTTGCATTTAGGTTCAGGTTCAAGTTTAAATTTCTACTTTCCCACTAGAATTGTAGCTTTTGACCAATCCAATTTAATCTGCCCTCCCAAATATTTGTAAAAAGTTCTACTCAACAACATTCCATAACTAGTGGGAATGTCTACTACCAAGATAGTCAACTTCATCTTTTTATCAGGGTAGGTTGCAAGAGCAACTCGTGCATCTTTAATTTATCTGAGCAAAGAGATCTGTTTGCCATCCATGGAGTAACATCTACCAAATGTTTTTTTAAGGGTTAATTCTAAGGCTTTGGCTATAGAAGGCATTATATTATTAGAAGCACCTGAGTCTATGATACAATTGCTGAGTTTATGACCATTTATGAATAAAGAAACATAAAATGGATTGGGTTTCATATCAGCTATATAAGGAGTATCATCAGATGAATTGAGGGTCATTCTAGAAGTATCAGTGGGTGATTTAGATGGAGAAGTAAATAATTGGGCAATGGGAGACTCAGTATTAACATTTAACTGACTTTCAGGTTCAACTTATGTAAGACTATTTTTACATATTTGACCAATTTATCAAGCTCTTTGGGTTTCAGCCTGAGGTATTCAATAGGGGATATCTAAATTTTTGTAGACTTAAAAAAATCTAAAATATCAAAAGAAGTTTTATAATCATTTCTTTGTAACAATTTATTTTATTGTGTCTTAGCATCAAAAGTTTTAGTAAAAGGTTCCTTACCTTTAACAGACACTTCTTGAGTATTAGAAAATCTTGAATTCCTTTAACCTCTAGTAAGTATAGCACATGAAGGATCTTCAAGAGTAACCAATATTTCACCTCCTCTTTCTGAATCTAAATCATATTCAAGGAAGTGTATTTCAAAGTCGTCAGGTCTCTCAGAGCTCCTTTCTTCTTCAGTAATTTCTCCTAAGACATCT
Organism: Torreya grandis; assembly: GCA_037957365.1. Lineage (NCBI taxonomy): Eukaryota > Viridiplantae > Streptophyta > Pinopsida > Cupressales > Taxaceae > Torreya > Torreya grandis. The sequence continues at coordinate 1,385,035 of JARHVA010004400.1, forward strand.
TGAGTAGCAGTCATTTGATTAAATCTAAGCATCTCAAGGCAAGCATTTCCATCATGATCAGTAGTCAAATGAAAAACACACATGTTATTTCTTCTAGGAGGAGCTTTAATAGACAATCTTGGTTGTGTTGATGCAAGTGGTAATGTCTTACCAGCATTTGCTTGTTGATTTTTCCTACCAATATCTTGATATGGTTTTTGGAATGAACTACTAGCCTTTGGTAATTGTCTTTTAAGAGCAATCATATCATTGACTAATCTTTGGTCTATAGGATCTGTAGAGGATGAAGGATTAGCATTGGGTACCTGAACTTCTTTCTTCCATTTTTTGGCCATAATAAGATCATCCTCTAACTCAACTGCCAATAATTGTACATCTGTTAAATTGACAATTGCACCTCTTCTAAGATGAAAACTTATATTAGGAGGCATAAAATTAATAAAGAAACATTTTTAATTTTCAGCAGTCGATATTTTAGTAATAGGAATATTATGCACAATCCTATTAAATTTGGCTATAAATTCCTTCATGGGTTTATGTATCTCTTTTTTAAGCTGAGTTAACTGAGTGAGAAGGGAATTCTCATATTCTACACTTTTGAACCTATTTTCAAATGTAATTTTCATATCATTCCAACTTGTGATTGAAGAATCAACTAGATGATAAAACCATTGTGCTACAACATCAGTTAAATTTTACACAAAAAGCCTTATGGCTACATCTTGAGGTTGTATGCCTAACACACCACATGCTGCTACAAAGGCATTCAAATGTTCTGTCATGTCCCCTTTTTAGTTGACATGTGCGGAGTAGATGATTAGCCTATTATGTGACCCTCATAGGCTAATGAAAGGGATAGAGGGTCTTGATAGAGATGGGTTGGAATTCGTTCGGGCTCTTTCGGACATGAATTAAGGGAGATATTAATATTTGATTGATTTAATCAAATATTAATTATTTGATCTCATTTTAATTAATTATTAATTAATTAATAATTAATAATTAATTATTAATTATTAATGATTTGGTCTAATTTGAGGATGCAAATTCTAAATTAAGACTTGGTCTAATTTTAAGACCCTAGTTCTAATTTAAGGAAGTCTAATTTAAGGGAGTCTAATTTTAGCAAGCACACCTTTGGAGGTGTATAAGAATCTCTCATGGGAGAGAGTTTGTATTCAAGCTTATTATTAATATTGATTCTTGTTAAGAAATTCTTCTGTGAAGACTGAGCCAAGGGTTCTAGGATTCCAATTGCATTGAAGAACGTCAACTCTTCATTGTGTGCGATTCAGAGGTTGTGAAAGATCAGCCGATCTATTGCCGAATTGAGGGATAACTTCACCCAGAAGTTATCATAGTATTACAAGTATTTGAGAGATAACTTCACTCAGAAGCTATCACAAGGGTTTACAGGTATTTTCTTTATTTTGGGTTTTTGATTCAAGAATTATCCAGATATAGATCTTTTGTGTCAGCCCATAATTCTACAGATCAGGATCAGGCATACAGGGTGTGTTATATCAGCGGCCGTACGAATTCCGTATAGCTCCGTGAAAATCTGTACGCATCTACAGGAAGTTTAGGTACCGACATCGGCGAACAGGGACTTACAGAGACCGACATCGGTCGACTCATCACCGACGTCGGCAAGGGGACCACTACAGGTCGACCGACGACGGCAGTATAACCGACGTCGGCGACTGTGTTTTTTACACAGCAGGCCGAGACGTGCCAGATTCAACCCAGTTCGCGGAATATTCAGGCTATAAGGCCGAACTTTCGATATTCTTTGTATACCTGACAGAGGGTCTCTAATTGTAAGCTTATGAGCAAATAAATAAGAAATTATACTGTGATTTATTCATCTATTTAAAGATATTTTGCAGAAATTCAGATAAGCAATTTGGAGCTTTGTTTTGATATTCGAAGGGATATTACAGTGGTATCAGAGCTTTGGTCTTTGGTATCATAGTTTTGTGTCTTTCATATATCTCTATTGACAGGGGATATTACAGTGGTATCAGAGCTTTATTTGCTATATATTAGAGTTGTGTAGAGACAAAAAGAGGCCCTAAGTAAGGGACATTACATGTTCCTGTGGTGATTATTTTCCATCTCCATTAAATTTGGGAAAATTTTCCCTTGCATTTTTAGGTAAAGGATTGAGGTTAGCCCCTAAATTCAGAGGTCCTATGGCTGCGCCCCAAGGTTGAGCCATTAGAAGAAAACTTATGGCAGAAGGAAAGATAGTACCAAAAAGGGTTAATGCTTGACAAATAGAGGATGTAGAGGGTTTGGAAGGACTAGGAGGTCTAATTCTAGCTTTTTTAATGTGAGTAGGAATATAGGGAAAATTTAAATTTTGTAATGCTTGAAAAGTAGAATCTTCAATTCTTTCTCTTCTTAAAGACCTTGTGTACCTTCTAGAATCCAGCTTAAGATATAATAATTATTAATTTTGATGCTTCTCTTAATCTTTTCACACTTTAGGAGGTTTTAATTCCTTGCTGTGTTTTCTGCTTGTCTTCTTCTTTGCTTGAGTAATAACAATATTAAATTATTATCCAATTCTTCTTCTTTTTATAATATTCTACTTGCCAATCTATAATCATTAATATTCTAATGAGAACACCAAGCAAGAGTATTTAACTGGCTAATTATATCTTCCTGTTCGTCTTGAAAACCAAGATCAAGTTGTAAAATAGGAATTATATTTTCATGAGGAAGTACCATTGTTGCCTCATATTAAGGTGACCACATCAATTTCATTCTCCAACAGAGTTGCCAAAAAACTGTTGGCTAAAAGATTTGTCCTTATATAAATATATTTTATTTTAACTATGTATCCTTCTCTCAAGAATAAATAAGCTAAGAAACAAATGGGTGAACTATCAAGATTAGTTCCCCTCTGAATTAAGGTATAGCTCCCTTTAATATTTTCAATGAATTTAAATAATCAGATACAGTTTTAACCAAAAAGTGTTTAAAGGTAGACTAATATCCATACATCATTATGTTATGAACACAAGATTTTGTAGTAGCAATTGGTAACAGAATACATAGATTCTATTTTCAATAATAATTAAATAGATAAACATATATATTGCTGAACCATTAAAGAGTAGAACACATATAATGAATTCTCTAATGGAAGAATAATCACTATATGAAAGAAGGTTTCACACAGAAAACCCAACTTCAAATACTTAAACACACAGATCCAAGTATACAGTAATTAATTATCCTTTTCATTCATAGATGAAAATGTTTTAGACAAAACATCACATATATTATTAACAACCATGGTTTAGTTCTCTCCTTTTCTAATTTATTTCTCCTCCTTATTTCTATATGTGCATCTTTCATAATTAAAAACATATATAGTTTCCATAACTAATTCACCTGTTAAAATAAACTAGAGTTAAAGTAACTCTAACCCATATGGGATTTAGTTTTTTTACAAATTCAATAAAAATTCAAGTTTAAAATAGAAAAGTAACTGAATAATTGAATAAAGAAACTATGTAATCAAAGTCATTGTTGAAGCGATGGGTTATGATCTCTAGATTTGCTCTATTCAACTAGGTAGACACGTTGAGCTTTCCACTCCTGAAATGTTGTAATGAACTCCTCAATTTTTAAAAGATTGGGAATGCTAACGTCTTTAATCTTTACTTTCCAAATGTTTTCTTCCCTTCAAAAATTTCCCATCTTTTCTGTGTGCTCTGGGAGTATGTCAATATAGTGACAAAGAAGTGATTTTATATTTGAAATTTGAGAGAAATTTTTAGTTGATAAGTTGTCACTTTCATTGATGAAGATAATCTTTTCCCTAAAAGACTGAATCATAACATTGATGTCTTTCTCTAGTTTTCCATCATCTTTTATGTAATTGATATCAATGCTCTGTAGATCATGTTATAATGATTGAATAAATTTAGTTATTTCTTTGATCATTTTTGTAATTTCCATTTGTCCTTGTCTGGATACTAAATTTTTCCATTCAAAATTTTTCTTACTTGCATATAATATATCTTCATCCAGCCTTGTCAAGTTCTTTTCTGACAGAAACTTTGTTGTCCCATATTTTTTCACTTCATCAATTTGATTCATCACACTCATCCAATTTCATTCTTCTTTTATCCATAAAGTGATCTGAGTCTTCAAATCTTCAATAGTGATCGTGGTCAAATCATATACATTTTTCAATTTATGAAGATATTATGTACCTTTCAGGATGATGCCGTCCAACCAATTATCAAATACTCTAGCAATCATTTTGCCCCTGTATATCTAATCTATCATTCTTTGATTGATAAGAGATTTTAGATCAAAAGACATAGGCATTTGTGAAATTGGTTGAGGATTTGGATTATGAATGGCATCAATATATTCTACCATTGAATGCACAGTCTATTTTAACTCTCTTTTATCCTTTTCATATTTCTAAGTTCTAATAACTATCCTTTTAGTGGACACTTCTAAATGATGTACATCTGTGGCATGTGATGCAGTCCCAAGGTCTACCTTTTCAACTATAAAATCCTGAATAATAGGATCTTGAACTTCTTCATTGGTTTTTGGCTAGGCAATTTCTGCATTAGAATTCCTTGTGTTTGGGTCAACATCTACCTTGGATGTCATTTTTAAATTTTTGGATTTAGGAGCTTTCCCTAAACATTTGCTCACCATATCTTCCAAGGGTATAGAAAATGGAACTACTTTCCTTTTATGACTGATTGAACTTTCTAGCCATTTAGGTGCAGAAGTTGAAGCTTATCTATTAGGATTCAGTTGATCAGAAGGTACAATTAAAACAATCATCAATTCAATAGAATCAAAAGTAATTATTGTCTGTTGGTCTATGCTAATGTCTTCCACCATTGGTGAATTAGATTCTTTATCACCTTTGAATTCTCTTGAATCCTCTTCAAAGTTCAAATCCATGATCACTATTTCATAAATTTGATTCTTCTTCTTACTTTGAGTCCTTGACCTGGTGATATGAGAAGGTAGGGTAGTTAGAAGGGCCTTCTTAGATTATTTGATGATAGGGTCCCTTCTAGTTTTTGACTTGGAAGTGCATCACAAATAGCAATAGGTTGGTTAGATGAGCTTATTGGGAATGGAAATTCAATTATAGATGTACATTGTTGGGAGACTATATTTTGAGTTCCTCCCATTTTTTGCTCTCTCAGCCATTTTTCAGTTCTCCTTATCACTAGAAGGGTCTTGACCTCAACTCTATCTTCTTTTCTCCCAATCAATTTCTAGAATAGGTGATTCTTTTATTTGTTCAAATTATGGATCAATCACTTGTTCATCATTACCAACAATTCTAGAAATGTCCATGTTTAATTTGAGAGTAATTATATACCCTAGGGAAAATCTAGACAACAGTCTTCTTCTGACTTCAAATTCATATGAACAATCTTCCCAATAGTCCTCTAATTGGGGAATATGTGAAAACCCTGCTCCAAAATCCAAATTATCCTTGACGAAACCTTTTCTATCAAATTGGGACCTGGCTGTGAAGGACTAAATATTGAATTTCATAAAGTCCAATTCTAAATTCAAAGCATTAGATGTTGTTTTGCATTAATAACATCCAAGTTTAATAGGAAAAGATATACCAGATTTATTCTTAGTTGGGAATTTTTTTAATCTACATGTGCTAATTCCCTATAGACTTCTATTAGCATAAATTGGTCAAGAACATACGTTCGTAACTTCAAAGGTTCACCATCAAAACTTCCAACTTTGATGTAAGTGAACCTAGAAAATTGAATAAATAAACTACCATAAATGTTAATTAGCTACATAACTTCTTTAGACAACCTTTTATTGATATTTTTTGACAGTTCAAAAGTCATTTTCCCAGTAAAGACATTAACTCTCCTCTAATCCTCATAGGAATTACGCATTTGCAACTATGGATAGTAATCATAAATTTTACTGTCTTTGGCCATATGTGCATGTGGTAACCCTACCCATTATCTCGTAGAAGCCAGGTAATAGAGGAGGTATGAAGACATAAAATTCTCTATTTCCTAAAGAATTATTTAAACCCTGATGCAAACATTCAGCTACAATTTCTGCCCAATCCAAAAATTGTTCTCCTTGTAGAATCACATGTATGAAGAAGTACATCCAATCTTCCCAATAATATGCATGGTCATTACCTTTTAGCATGTGTAGTAATACCATGATATCTTTTACTTCTAAAATCATATGATTTCTTGTTAATGGCCTAGGTAGTCTTGAACCCCCTTTTTGGAATTTTAAAAGCCAATTCCTAGCAATCACACTTTTGGAAATTGCTTTCTTCATTGAAAAATAACCATATGAAGAAGTAATACTAAGGTTAGAGTATGGTTCCTTAAGAGGGATTCTCATCACAAACATTAGGGTTTGTCTATTGATATGTAGTAGAACATTTCCATATATAGTCTTGATGCACATATTTTGAGGTTCATATCTATTCATGCATTCAAGGACTAACTCAGGGCATTGTATGGCCATGGGAAAGGCCACATATTCAATCAGACCACTTTTTACTATTTTCTACATCATAGGATTTATCACATGATTTCTAGCCATTTCTTTAAAATCTTCCAAATCATATTGGACTAGAGAAGTGTCCCCAATTTTAGGCGGAGAACACATGAGACCAGGGCCATGATCGTAATCAAGACAAGTAGATTTCATGGCTATAGATTAGAGAAAATAATGAAAAGACAATGTTTTGAGTTTTTAAATAATGCAATAAATTTGAAAGGATCCTCCTTTCCAACCAAGTAAAGGAAACAACTTACAGTAAGAGCAAAACTCACCTTAAATTTATCTAAAATTACTATGGATTCAAGCAATCGAATATCTTATATCACCTATGTTGTTCTCTTTTATATCACCCAGTTATGCTTGAATTGTTCTCTCTTGATACAGATATTAACCAAATTGAAAAATTAAATTAGGAGAATATGTGCTAAACATGCTTGATAAGACACGTATTTTGACATATGCATTAATGGCAAGCATATTTTACTTACGATTTTGATGAGTAATGATTATCTGTAACCTCATGAAAATTCAAAATTTTCTACTTTATAGTGAGTTTCAGATATATTTTCCTCTAAATATCTAGCTAATTTTATCTATTAAACCATTAAAACCTTTGAATATAGCTATTGAACCATTAAAACCTTTGAACCATTGAACTTTTGAAAATATGGTTCAACTTCAGGGTTCAATGATATGAAATGAACCACATAGATGGACCAAGAATCACATTGTCTTTCTAGAAACTTTGGACTTTGATAAAACCATTAAACTTTTTGAACATTGAGCCATTGAACTTTTGAACATTGAACTGTTAAACTTTTGAACTCCAAAAAAAGAGTTCAATTTCAACCAAAAGGTTCAAAGACATAATTGAAATACAAAGGAAAAGTGCATTTTGAGAAACATTAAACCATTGAACTTTGCTATGTAGGTCCAAGTGATAGGTTCAAGTAGTGTATCAATTTAGACAAGGGAACTGAGTGAACATGACTCTTTACAAAACATCAAATATGAACTCTTTGAATCATTGAACTCTGAGAAAGGTTCAAGTTCAACTGAAAGGTTTAAAGATATACTTAAAAAACACAAAAGGACAAACAATTCACTTTGAGGAACTTTGAACCTTTGAACCATTGAACCATTGAACTTCTTGAACTCTCAGAAAGGTTCAAGTTTGAAGGTTCAATTCTTTTAGAAATTTCACACACAGGAAATGATAGGTGGGTGAACTTATTTGATGGTATAAATCACAAAGAATTGATTAAAGGCAACTCAAAGTAACACTAGGAAGGCTACAAATGAAAGTATACATGAACATGTAGTATAAATCTATATAAGTGCAATGATATATATAAGCTGATTTTAGATTAGTATTAGTCTAAAAAAAATATGATTAGGTTTAGGATGATCAATATCAAGATATAACAATGATAAATCTATGGTGTAGAGTTTATAAGGATGTAACTTGACAATTAAAATTGTGTATAAGATGCCTCTAAATGGGTGAATTTATCAAATGAGGAACACATGTATCTATGTATATGCCCCCGGTGGGAAGATAGTAGTAACTTTGGATATGTATAGTGGACTTGAGTCCTATAAGTATCTGAGAACACTTGATAAGAAAAAGTGAAGCATGTATATATGATAAAAATTGACTATACTAAGATAACTAACATATGTAGTATCTAACAAATATAAGAAGTGTAAACATGGCAATGCCTATAATCTATAATTTTTTATTTTCTAAGTAAATATTTGAATGTTTTTGTGTTTTGACATTTTATATTATTTTTTTATTTTCTAGATATAAGCTATGTATAAGTAACATGAAAATGAAACTATATACAAGGATAAAAAAATAAGGAAATAATGTACAGAAAGAGAGGAACATACTAACCGATGAGTCTCATAAGAGACTCACTATCAATGTGACATATGTTAAATATAAGAATGGTAACCTCTCATGTAATGTGAATGATATGTTGTAGTTGAATTGAGTTGTATTGTGAATCTGAGTATTGTTCATTTTTGGCATCATAATAATCATAATAACTTAGAATGCTTGTGTTGACCTCTATTGTATCTGGATGAACATAGGGAATTGCCTCATACCATGGAGTTGACCTTTTTAAATCTTTATTTGCAATATTAACAATGATTATGCCCTTTGAAATTTTACTTATTGTAGGCATATGGTGCTTTGGAGGTTCTTTTGCTAGAAATCCTCTTTTGAGAGTGCTTATTGGCTTATCATGATTTTAAATTTTCAACTCAATTTCTTTCTCTTTTTGTAAAATTTCCTATGTATCTAGATATTTTGTCTTGATAAATTGTATTTGTGAATGATTTTTATTAGTATGTTCCATTAATCCCAAACCTTATTGACGAACATTATCAACTACTAAAATAGGAGTAATGATGCCTTGGGCATGTTTTCCAAACCCTTAACCTTGACAATCAAAATTTTATAGATACTTTGGACCAAAACCAAACTATTTTGAAATTGAGACCTCATTTTGGAGAGGTATATTTGTATCTTTTAATTATTTTACTTGTGCTTGTTGTATTGTTTCTTGCTCTAATTTTTCTTTATGAACCTTTTGTTGTTCTAAGTTATGATTTGGTAACCACTTTTGTACTATTTTAGAATTTTATCCTTTTTAAATATGTTATTGTATCACTATGGATTGATTAACAGATTTATCTAGTGTAGGTTCCTCATTAGCAATGATGTGTTATATATGTTGTTTCAATTCCAAACATGAATCTATGTGACGACCATGCATTCTATGGTATGTATAATAATATCTAGATCTCTTTACTATATGTATAGGAAGTAATTTGATTAACATAAATTTAGTCATTTGCCTTAAAATCTGACTTGAATTTATATTTTATCTTGGAATAATTTTTTAATCACTAGTTGTAGATGCACTTTATTGTGATTTCTTATTTTGATATGTAACAATGCTTGCCATAAATTAACTAGGTGAAGATGCATATACATGATTTACACTAGTGTGCCTTGGAGGCTTTTGTCTTGTAAATTGATTTTTTAATGTTGTAATATTTCATGTAATAATTGACTCTAATTTTTTAATTTTGCAATTAACTTTCTCATACTGATAATTTGATCACTTAGAGTCTCACAAGTGCAAACCCTAGTTGCTTCTAATTGAACATATAGGCACACACCCTATAGAGAATAGGTGGAGGCATCGATACATAGAGTATAGAAATTTTAAATAGTAATATAGACTACCTTACCTCGTGTAGGAGAAATAACATAGACTTGGTTAGAGGGAAAGTAACAATAACCCTATTGGAGATGAGGAGGAAAAGAATCTTCTTTATTCATGATTTGGAAATGCAACTTAGAAGAAGGATATTAGAGTAGAATATATTAGGTGTAAGAATCTTAACGTAAGAAATGAAAATAGGAAAAATAAGGATATAAACCTTAGTATCATCTAGGGTTGTGGTTTGAATAGTATTTGAAAAAGTGAGGTTCATTAAATGATTTAACTTTTTAGGGTTTATCAATTTTAAACCCTAGGTTATTAAAGACCTATGTATAATAAACTAGGGGTAGAAATATGCAATAAATACAACCACTAATTTGTAATATAATTGACTTAATTTGAACTTTCTAAAAATAGTAATAAATGGTGTAAACAAATACTTGGCTATAAATTGACTAAGATGAGAGTTCTAGAGGCTATAAACTAGGACTTGAGCTGATATATGTGTCACAAACAAGATCTAAGTATTATAACCATTCATAGATAGTAGAGACCTTATTGGATAGTAATACTAATGGTGCTAATGTCCTTATTTTGGTGTTAGTGTCCTTTGTGTATAGTTTTTTTGAGCTTCTATGTGCACTTGTGTCTGAGTCTATGAATCTTGTTCCTATGTGCATGAGTTTTGGATATCTATAGATGACCTATTTTGACTAATTTTTATGTAAACCCTAAACCTTCATGTCATTACGGAACCCAATTGGCATAAGTATCAAAGTGTGATGTTAGTGTGATAGGTAGGACATCCTTAACACCTCACTATGATGAGAGTTTCCTACATACCAATACTCTACAGAGGGATCAATCTTGATGTAGTTTTACCCACCTAAGTGCTAGTGTAAGTACAAGTGCAAGTGCAAGTGAAGCTAGTATGAATGCTAATTTAAGTGCTTTGAATGTTCTCAAAACTATAAATCTTAGTAATATAAGCATAGGAATGTTTTAGATGGATGTATGTATAGTTAGGGTAAAATAGGGATTGATAAATTGATAACCTTGATTATACGTAATTTGTTCTAAGTTTTTTTGAGTAATTTGCATCTGATTTCCATCAAATGGATAAAGGAATAAAATTCATGTATATATATACTATTCTAGTGCATGTGAAATTCTTAAGATAGGTTTAGAGTGATCCTAGGTGGTTATTCATTTGAAAGATATTCATTGGTAACAAAAGGAGGGAAAAGGACAATATCACTTAAAATGGGACACTAGTGATATGGGGTGCTATTGTCTGAATTATGGTGCTAGTGTTTAGGTGGTATAACCTAAGGTACTAGGGGCCAAGATATTAAAGTGAGGGCCTAAGACTACTTTTGGTATGTTTAAGGATGCATTTAGCCCACACAAAAGTTTTGTAAGTGTTTAAATAGGCCCTAAGATAGGTCTAGAGCTAAGCTAGGGATGGGTGGTCTCAAGTAACAATCTTAGCACTTGAGTGTCATTTTTAGATGATTACAATATGTCATTACAATTTTTTAAAAAACTTTTTCAATATTTATATAATTTATTATAAATCCTATATCTTAACAATATACACATTATTGGATATATATATATATATATGTATGTATGTATGTATGTATTTGTATATGTATATGTACATGTATATGTATATATACATATACATGTACATGTACATATATATACATATACATGTACATGTACATATATATACATATACATATACATATACATACATACATACATATACATATACATATACAAATACATACATACATACATATATATATATATATATATATATATATATATATATATATATATGTATGTATGTATGTATGTATGTATGTATTTGTATATGTATATGTATATATATGTACATGTAAATGTATATATACATATACATGTACATATATATACATATACATATACAAATACATACATACATACATATCTATATGTGTGTGTGTGTGTGTGTGTGTGTGTGTGTGTGTGTGTGTGTGTATTTGTATATGTATATGTATATATATGTACATGTATATGTATATATACATATACATGTACATGTACATATATATACATATATATATCTGTGTGTGTGTATATGTATATGTATATATACATATACATGTACATATATATACATATACATATACAAATACATACATACATACATACATACATATATATATGTATATGTATATATATGTACATGTATATGTATATATACATGTACATGTACATATATATACATATACATACATATATATATATATATATATAAAATTCCATAATTCATCTTCATAAGTTATTATATAATTATTTATCCAAGTGTCTCTAAAAGTTTCTCCAAGTTCAAGTATTGTTAGCTTTAGCAAAAAATTGATACTTAAGGCACCCACTTTTGTCCCCCATTAACCTATATTCACCCCTCAAATAATAATTTTTAATAGCAATATGTTATAAAGCTAGATAAAAATGTAAAAAATTGAGTTGTTTGGGAAATTATTGATAATTTTTCAATAAAACATGTCAAAGCATTGATAGATAATGAATTTATAAATAATAATACATAATATATAAATACAAGTATTTTTTTTTAACTTATGGAATTTTCTAGAGCTAGGGTTTTTACCTCAAATTGGGATCAGATTGTGGTGGTATCTTGACAAGGTTGGGAGGAGATGATGACAACAAAAAAATTAAATGAGGTAACATTGATAAATCCAAATCTAAAGATAGATTAAGCTCCTATTAATACTAATACATACAATAAGGGTGATGGAATTCATAGTTAGATTAGGTCTTGTATGGAGGTAGATCTATGTGAGGGGGTTGTGGGGAGGGTTGTGAGGCAAAGAAACTATAGGGGGAAAGTAAAGAAGCAAAATGAGTTGAAAGGAGGGATGAAGGATTTATTCCTAGGGTTTCAAGGGAGGTTTAAGTATAGGGTCAATGTCCCACATTTACTTAAATAATATCTCAAATAATATAGGTTAGATATCAAAAGACAAAGCCACTTGACCTAAAAAAATAAAATCCCATTGTTCCTTTGTAGGGGAGGAGTTCATGTAACTTTGATAGAACTAGAAAAATTGTTTGCTTCCAAAGGAAATATATGAAATTTCAATGGTTTATTACCTAGTCTACTATAAATACACAAATGCATGTCATACTGATGGCATCCTCTGATGAAAGGTAACATGGGAATCTGTTCCTATGATAAAGGTATGTTCATTATGGTTTTTGATATCACAGAATACAGGGATGTGATTTTAAAAGATAATTATTTATTGGGATAAAAATATTCTTATAGCTAAGCCATGTACTTTATTTTCAACCTTATTATTGAAACATTTAACACAAGACCCATTTGGTTTTGGTTACTATATCTACTACTTCAGTTTTAGGTTGAATGCATCTTCAAATTTATAAATAATTCTTTGCATGAGTATATATTAAAAAATTCCACAAAATATATTGTGTATCATTTAATTTTTTCTTGAATCTTGGTTAACTTATATATTTCAATACATCTTTAAGATCATATTAATTTTAAAGTTAGGGACTGACATTGGCCACAACCTCTTGATTTGAGGGTTTACCTTTCAAATGTCATAGATGATTTTAAAAAGGACACTTGGTCATAATATTTAATAGTTATAAATGAATTAAATATAATTCTTTGTGGAAAGATGTCCTCTATGAACATTTAACTATCAAAGGTGCTAGTGAGGATGAAAGTGAAGCACCGGATTTAGCTTTGATAGGTCATGATGTTTATAAAATGGTCCCTAATACAATTGAGGATGATTCCAAGTTGATGGAAAATATTAAATAATTAAAAATAAGGGATAAGGATACTTGGTGAATTCAAATTATGTTTTAAATGAAGGTTTAGAATCCCATATTTTATGGGGAGCTCATAACCCATTAATTTGATTTAAGTATCTATTCCCATTTATATTGATTTAGGGGATGGAGGGGATTGTAATATTGTAATAAACTAGAATAAAGGTAATTTTAAATAGGGATTTTAACCATTAAACATGACCCTATAATCCTATTATCAATTATATTTTTCACCTATTTTGTATTTGTAGTATTTTGAGTAGCATGAGTTATAACACCTAGAAAATCTAATGACATAATGGGATCACCACCAAGCTGTGGAATCTTATAAAATTGAAGTGAACCCATGAATAAGGTCATATTCCTTTCAGTAATCTTAGTGCAACTAGTATATGACTAGTTCACATCAAACTACTACCTCTTAGTAATATTTCTCCTAACTAAGGTTTGATTTATGAGGAAAAGTGTTTTAGAATGAGTAAAACAATTAGAAAATGGTGATTGAAAAAAATATTAGTGTAAATTAATGCTTCATTTTTTTAAACATAGTTAAATGTTTAGTATGCTAAGTTTATTATAGGAAAATCTTCCAAAAATATGAAATCAAAGGTAATTTTGAACTTAGGAATAGATTTATTTATTTTCCATCAATATGATTTCAAAAGGGTAGAAATAATACCACAAATGAATCTATATGATTAAAATAAGAATCAAAGTGTTCAAAAACTTGAAAAATAGTCGTACATACACAAAGAAGACACAACATGTAGATAAACTTGATAAATATTAACTTTCTTCAGGTCACAACATGCAAATAAATTCTTCAAAATGTATAATAATCTCTCTAACTACAAAAAGATAGATGGGCTACACTAGGGTACCCATATTTATAAAAAATACTCCCTTAAAAGAGAGGAAGTTAACAAAACCTTATACCCAGTTACAAAGAAAGAAAATCCATGAAACGTCATGCAAACATCCTCCTCTTTAGCATAGAATGGCATCCTCAGTGGAATAAATGGCTGGAAAAGAAACATGCAACTTCTAGGCACTTCAACAAGTTTTATAAGAGTAGATAAATCTTTTGAAATATTTCAGTCAAACCATTTCTTCTTGGAGTTATGATGTTATTATCTCTCCCAAAAAATGAGGTGCCAAAATGAATCATTACATGGTAATCATTAAATGGTTTTAGATATTTTAGGTTATAACTTGTAAAACCTAATGTTTAATTTGAAGTGAAGACTTTTACAAAATTTTAAGTCATTAAAATTGACAAATAGGAAAGTGTAAATTACAACATGAGTTTTTACAATTAAAGCAATTCAAACTTGTCAAAATAAAAAGTGTGAATTACAAGTTTAAACTTTACAACTAAAAGCCTAACAAAAATATAATTACAAATTACAAATTACTCTTTCTCAAAAAGATCTATCAAAATGATAGTTATAATTTACAACTTGCAACTTTAAAATGTTTCTTACTACATAAATGTAACTTATAAAATGTATTTTTACAATTAATTTTAAAGAATTAATCCACAACCATGACCTCTAAACAATATTTTTCCTTTTTTACTTGTATATTCTTGATATAAGCATCAAAGATTTTGAATATATCTTGGAGATGTTCTTCATTAGGACCAAGGGTGTAAAGGTTGTTGATCTCACATTTTTCTATCACTTCAGATAGTTCCCTAGATGTAGCTCTATAGAATTGACTATATTTTCCCATTTGATCTAGTGTATTGTGATACCTAATTAATTTTTGGATGGAACTCCAGTTGAAATTTATATCCTAGGTTGATTACCTCTTGACTACCCCTTTAAACTTGTCTTGAACCTCTTGTATAGGAAGGGGTTGATATTGGTGATCTATTGCTTCACATGACAATTTACCAAGTAAATATTCAATATCATAAATTGTATTTTTGGCTTTATCACATGTAATTTTGGCCTTATTAATATTCTCAGTGACTATCCTAATTCTACAACGGGCTTCCCTATCCATATTTTCATGATCTACAAAAGTCTTCAATGTATTTTATGATATAAAGTTGTCAGTCTTAATTAGGTCAACAACCTATAATTTTGGAAAGAAGAGGTTCAGTCTTTCAATCTCTTCCTCATATTTGCTTATCTCTACCTTTATAGATACATGATCATCTTTAAAAGTTTTATAATAGTCCATTTCTGGCTCTATCACTTTATTTCCTTTTGTTATGAGTTCATCATCCCAATATTTTATGGCCCTTCCCATGGTGCCAATCTCTATCATTGACTCAAATGTTTTTTTATTGGGGAATTGATCAAGATATTGATTTGGCTAGGCTATAAGATCAATGAACTTCCTAAAAGTATTTGTTAACTACTCAAATTTATTCTTCATTTCATTTTAGTGACCTTGTCACTATCGATCTTCTCAAAAAGAGAGTTGATACTTGATTGAACATCATGCTTCAATCCCTCTCTTGTTAGATGACCCAGGTAGACTTTATATATTTGATAATCACCCACCACTAGAACTTCTTTTTGTTTATCTAGCAAGGGAATTGAAATTTCCACATATCTTTACCTTATTACATCATATGATATTCTAGAGATGTTCTTGGGGCCTATATTTTATCATTTTGATTCCTATAAAAGACCAAAATCTAGAGTGATAGGAGACACCATTTATTTTCTTTTCTTTTATATTGATTATGTTAGCCAACTTGGAGTGAAAACCTATGAATCTATAGCTAAAGTGGAAAGTATCATCTATGAATGTGTAACTAAAGCTAATCCATTGGTGGTTATTGTGACAAGTGTTGTGTGTGTCATTGATATTACCAATGAATCATCAACTGATGATTTGGCTATCTCTTTCCCATTTATGTGTTGAACAACCACAATCATATTAGTGGGTTATTTTATCTCCACCTCTTTGGTGGGTGCTTGGATTACTATGGGAGTGAAAGAAATGGGTATTTGAATGGGTGAAGTGGATATGGATGTGCTTATCAAGGGTGTTTAAGTTGGAAGTGACACGAGTGAAAAAGCAGGTAAAGGGAGTTGGAAAAGGGGAACCTATAGAAAGGTGGAATCTAAGGTAGTAAATGAATTAACCAATATGGTGGGAACACTCAGAGTAGATGAAATGGGGAGTGTGATTGGAGATGAAAATGAAGCAATATTTATCTTAATGTTTGGAATGGCTAGTGGGATTGTAGTCAAAATGACTGAATCTATAACCATGTACTAATGGGTGGTATTAGTGATTAATAAAGTGGTAGTGTATATTAGTGATGAGGTAGAAGTGATTGTAGAAGAGGGAGTTGAAGGTAGAGTTTGAGTATCCAACAATGTTGATTGGATAAATTCTAATGGAATCACTTGCATAGGTGGGATGGTGGAAATAGGAGGGGTAACTACTTGAGATGACTAGGTAGTGGAGACAAGAGGAGGGAGTAATGTGGTTGGTTGAATAGTAGAGATAAGAGGGGGAACTATTTGTATTAGTTGAACAAAATATCTATCTTCTGTAGAAGTTGACATTAGTTGATCCATCAACCAAGTTTTTGGCTCTTAGTTTTTAGAAGGACCCTTTTTGACATTCTACTTTTGCTTCTGCTTGTGTGACATAACTGGTCTTACTACCTTATCTACTTGAGTTCCACTGCTAAAACCTTTTTTTATTTTTGCCACATCATTCTCCTTCACTCTATAAAACTATCTAAAATACTTAGGGTCTCTTTGGTTATTTTTACCCCTTTGTTCCTCAACTAGTTTACTACTCTTTTTATAACCTAAGTGGTCCTATCCATCAATGAGAAATATTCAGGTATGGACCACCTGACTAGTGGGAGAGGTTGGAGGTAGATTTTTTTAATCATAATATACCCTGTCTACTAACTCCTCATCATATTTAAATTCTTTAGATATTGGTTCCATGTTGTAGTATTTGATTTACTCTAGGGTCATCCTTGAATAATCTCTCAATCTAACCTACTTTTCACTTGGTATATATTCCTAGTAATCTTCATAGAAGGGGATGTGCGAATATGTGGAGCCTATTATACTAGTGACATAGCTATTTACATCATATAAGGGCCTTACATTAAGATATCTCAAGGTCATTTGAGTCTTCTTGTCATTTGTACATTTGGATTTTGATAGGGATGGGCAAGTATATCTCCTTATGCTAATAGGGAAGTGGATCCTTGACATATGATTGCTTGATAAAATATTTTGGGTTTCTTCAAGTTGCCTCACAAGTTTGGTCAGGGACCACTTGTCACTTAAATACATTAGAAGGGTGTAGGGACAATAATTAAAACCTCCCACTTTGATATATGAATATTTGGGGAATTAAATGAAAAATGCACCCCATGTGATAATTTTTGTAGTTGTATCATCATAAAACCTTCTCCTTCCTAGCTCATTTTCAAATATAATTATGATGCAATATACAAAAAAATAATTAACCCTTTTGAAATATTGTTTGATTCCCTCAAGGGTGAGGTTAGGTTAGTAGTTAAAGGCCTTGTTTATTTTATTAGGCATTTTTTTCAATCCTAGGAATGCCCTCCCTTTTGATAATATGTAGATAAGGTATGATGTCATATAGAACTTTCCTATTGTTTAGACCTCCATCAACTGTTTTTGAGTGGAGTCAAACATAAATTGGGCCTAGTGAATGTATTATTTATTTTGGTTGATTACCCACATATATTGGTACATCCAATCCTAATAATTCTTAGCACTTAGGTCCCCTATAACTCTATGCAAGAGTATGACAATGTCTCCTACTTCATCCTTGAAGTCTATTCTGGCCAAGGTTTTAGGCATTCTTGTATTTTTAAGTATATAGGTTTTAAACCATTATTTTTTTAACACCCTTAGATAGGCTACATTATTATATTGATATAACTTTTCATAAGAGTCAAGGGTTATATATAGATAGCTTTCATATACTAGAATCAAGAACATAATGTTAATGAAATTAGGGTCCAGATTCAGAATCTTCTCTCCTTTGTCATTCACCAATTCCCTCTTCTTTGCATCATAATGTTTTTACATTATGAGAATAAGATTAGGTCTCTATACTGATAGTGGGAAAACTACTTCATGGGGTAACCCACTGTCATAGATGATTTGAATCCAATCATTTTTGAATTCAACATTTATTCTATTCCAGAAATATTCTAGGCCTTTGTGACCTAGATCTATTTTGATGATCTCATTTGTATTTGAGTCCATGATATATGGGACACTAGGTCCCTTTGACTTGAACTTCATTTCCTTTCTAGACATGTATTCTAGGAAAAATGGCTTGGGAAAACCAACTATAGAGTTGACAGGGTTTTGGCTTGTAATTACAGTTAAAAAGTCTAACAAAGATATGATGTGCAATTATAGTTTAAATTTTCACTTGCAAAGTCTGATGAAATTTCTAATGGGGTTTTTGGTTTGTAGAGGCAAGTTAGATTTTTGATGGGAATTTAGAGTTGTTAGAGTAAGGGAGATTTCTGAGGGTTTTATCTTTCAAAAGAAAGAGGGGTTTTCACCATATTTTGCATGGGAAATATTTGAGGAATATTTCATATTTAATAGTTGTACAAACCTTAAATTTACACTATGATGATAAATGTTCAGATGACTTTTAATAGAGATTATAATTGCAGACAAGAAAAGGGAAAATGTGAACAAGTATAGGAAAATGATGTTAGGTTGAAGATAAAAACCTAAATTTATATCTAATAAACCTATGATCAGTTGAAAGATAAAAATGGAAGTGATTTGAAGGAAAAAATGGAGTAAATGGAGGAATACCGTTTTATATGTGTAGGGGATGATAATGACAAACTAATGTGTGGTGTTGGTGTTTGCTTAGCATCTCTTAACATCTGGTTCACAAGTCTTATTACATGCATAGATCTAATCTCAATTTTAAAATGTTAATAATGACTCAAAAAGCCAAATTTATTAATAAAACTACACAATAAATGCTAAGTAGGGTGGTGGTTGGGTAAATGGTAGGAAAGAGGGGTTTTGGGGTTATAGTGCAATTTTTAAAGTTATAAAATTGCATTTTTCATTTCTATTTCCATTTTTTGTCAAGTGTTTTGGTGCCAAGGAAGTGGGTATTGGAACCTCATTTGCACTTCAAAAATTTTCAAAGTTGGAAAGTGCAATCGGAGTTCTGATTCTCATGGGTAAGAGGGAAGGGTAAAAAGTGGAAATCAAGTTGCACTTTATAACTTTGCAAAGTTGTAAAGTACAATTAGAGTTATTATTCTCACTGGTATGGTAAATGGTGTAAAGTGGAACTTGAGTTGCATTTTTCAACTTACAAAGTTTCAAAGTGCAACCAGAGTTCTAGTTTTCATAGTTATTAGGTGAGAGTGGAAGGTGGGGTTCTGATTGCATTTTTTAACCTGTAAAAAGAAATCAAAGTTCTAGTTTCCATTGGGTATTAGGTAAGTGGGAATTGGAGGTTTGGGTGTACTTGTCAACTTTTAAATTAGTAAAATGCACTCAAATCTCCATTTTTTGCTAAGTATGGAAAAATGTTTCTCTGGTCACTTTAATCTTTTTCTCAAAAAATTCAATGGGTCTCGCTTAGGGTATAATATTTTTTGATATTTTTTGCACAAAAATATCAGCATATCCCATAAAGGGAATGGTTTGAGAAGGGCATATAATCTTTTGAGGTTTGTTTCCATTTTGATGAATTTCTGAAGCAAGTTCATAGCATGTTCCTTGGTTACCGCTAGTAGAGATGTCTCATTTGGGCATTTAATATCATATTTTTATTTTCCATTTCAAAATGAAAGGTCACCTTTTCAAACCTTATTATTACTAATAAAAAATGAATTTATAATTAAATTCCCATATTATGTATCCATGAAAGCATTCAAGCACTACTAACATACATATCACTCTTAACTAATCACCCCAATCAATTACCAATGAACCCATCCAAAAATAAACATTTAAATATTTTATAAGAGCATTAAATGGCTTCATACTCATATAAATATGATTATTATAGGTAAAAAATAAATATTTATCCTTCAAATTAAAAAAAAAAACCCATATCAAATATGTCCCTGGATTCTTTAAAAACATCACCAAAATTGATGCAGTTACAAATAGGGTCTCAGTGATGATATTTTTTATACTAGACAACCTTTATATTTCATTTAAGGAATAGTTAAATGAAAGAAACAAAAAAAAGTGTTATTTATATACATTTCAAGAGTTTTAAATACAAATTGTACACACAATTATTATAATACAAAAAATTAAAATGAGAAAAATTACATCAGATCTTCATATCTCTACTTTCTAACTAGAAAATTATTGAACAATGTTAATTGGTAATGTTGATGATTAAAATTGTGCTGTATCTAACACCAACAATGGGAATTTTTAGGAATGTGGGACTTGCAACATAAAATGACCTCCAAATTTTAAAGAAACTGGTTCTTCTTTATCTCAAAAGTATTTTGGGGAAAAGGATAGGAATTAAATAGAAATACAAATCCAACAAAAGAAAATATAACTATGGTGATGTGCCTGAATTTAATTCAACCCTTAATTCTCAAAGCACAATGAATCTATCTTTACGATTTAATTACATTAAAGAGCAAACAAGGCATGATCAATGTAATAAATGAAAATAGATAGAATCAAAGGCTCACAACTTGGATGATTTTGATGATGACACAGAGAATATCAGCAAAGGCACATAATTTGGTAGTCTCATTAATTTTCTAGTCACATAAAAGGCATAAAAACATGCACAGTTATACAAACTTTCTAACTCAAGAAAATAAAACAAAAGAAAATGATATTACTGGCCACAGCTAAAAGTCTAAAACTTCTGATAATAATTTCTCATAGAAAATTGTCCCTATCTTTTGATGATGATTCTGGTGATCTTTGTACCCCTATTTATAGCATCAAACTAGATCTAGATTGCCTATACATTCCCAATCCAACAGCCTAACTAAATTCTAACTAAATTAGAAGTGTCTAACACAAGATATTTCTTGGATCTAAAATGTTATGTCTCCCTATAAGTTCATTGGCCGAAATAGATACGCAGGACACTTCCCACTGTGAAACGGGTGAGGACACTTGGCCGCTTCCCTTACTCTACTTGAAAACCTTCTTATTATTTAGGAGGCACTAAAAAATGACACTTGGCATGTTTCATAGCACTTATCAAAGACATATGGCACCTTCTGCGTAACCTATATTCTTTATTGTGTCTTTGCTTAGGAGTGTTCTGTCTTTGACATTTGTCATAGTCCACTTCTTCAAAACTTTAACAACTTATATAAAATGGGACCCACATCACTTCTCACTTGAGCCATTTCAAAAAGGGAATTCAGAATAGGTGGCGCTTTCCACACATCCTTAACAAGGGACATGTGGCAGTCTCTGCTACTTTTAGCTACCTTTTGAGAATCTTGCAGAAGGTGACACATGGTGGTCTCCACATCGCTCTGTCTATACTATAGAAACATTTGGGCCTAATTTCATATTTACATGGATGGCAACACTTGGAAACTTCTGTTTGCTTCAAAAACAAAACCTGGGACCCACCATAATCTTTACTTATCAATGAAACAAAAATGAATATACTTAGGATGTTGAGACATGGCCGCTTCCACTTTCTTCAGCTAGGGAGTCATTGCCTCTTCCATTTCTTTTAGAAAAGCATATTGAAACCTTTCGTAGTTGCCACTTGGTGCCTTTTGCTTGATCCTGAGAAAAGTTTATTGAAAAGAAGTTTTCAAAATGTATAATAAAAATGAGATGTGGATGCCGACACTTATTGCACTCTACTGAGTTACTATGGGACACGTGACACATTCTGACCAACTTATAGAAATTATGAAATGTGCCTTGGCCGATGACACTTGGCAACTTTTGCTCAATTTTGACACTTAGACAAAATTTAGGTGAAAATAAATTCAAGGCTATGCTCGGAGTCAAAACATCACTATCTCAAACCAAAGTGCATAGGGATAAAACTTGGAGTGCATAACTGAAACTCAAAAAATGAAAAATGTAGAGTTTTTTACTCTACAGTTCTTGGCGACCCTGAGGAATTTTGAGCTTGCTCAAAAAGAAAATCCACAATCTCCCACATGATCAAATGTGACAAAAATCACAACTTGAGTAACATTTTTTGATAAGCACACCACTCATCGTCAGATAATCCCTGCTTATTTTGTAATTCATTGAAGGCTAAATCAAGGTTGATGATATCCTTGTGTGAAAAAATTTGCAAAATATGAATTGTAGCCTTCAATTTAAATTCTAGCTAGGAAAAGGGAATCAAAATAGCTTCTAATTTAGGCATTGATGAATCATCTCTTAAATCTTGAAAGACTACCTAATCATTTTGCCTTGCTAACAACAAAGGTTTAATCTCATCAATCATCAACACAGTGTTGCTATCAGGAAAAGGGGAAGGAAGACCTAATTACACTAGATCTTCAATGTGTTGTTTCATGTCTTTGATTCCTTCCTTCACCACATCTAGAAGCTCTCTGCAATTGATTGTTGCAGAGTTGAAATTGAGAACCTCATTCACTCTTTTAGCAGTGACCATTCTGTCACTAATCCCTGCTACTGACAATGTTCCATCAGTTGCATAATATAACTTTTGCAGAAGCATTTGAGAGTCAAACACTCTCCCAAAAATAGTAGACAGAGTGTCTTCAACTGAAGTCTCCACCTTTTCGCACAATTTTTGAGCATTTAGCAGAAAGGTTAGAGAAGGTTTGAGCTGAATAATCTCCTCAGAGATTCTTTTCCATATTGATTCATAAAGCTCCTTAACCAGATTCAAAACCCCTACATTCTTTGGCCTATTAGCCAACTCAAGTGTCAATTGTTCTGTCATTTGTCACTCTGCTTGAAGTTTGGCCTGTATAGCAGCAGTATTATTTTGCTCATTTAGCAGCTTTTGTTGAAGTTGAGTAACTTGTAGCAGGCTTTCCTCATATTTTTCCTGAAATGCTGCCTTTTCTCACCTTAAAGTTGTCACCGTATCTTTCACCTGCATTAGCCCTGCTTTCAAAAAATAATTTTGGGCTTGTATATCCTAGTGAGTCTAAAGAAAAATAATATTTTGTAACTATTTATTAAGACTCTCTATTTCAATATTCTTAGTATTGATTTTTGTAGTCAAACTGCTATAGTTTGCCTTCTCTTTGGCCAAATCAGCCTCCATCTTCTGTAGCTTCTTTGATATTTTCAAATAATCTTCAACTACTACAAAAGTGGATTCATTTAGCAACTCGACCCTATCTTGTGGTCTAAAAAGGGACATGTCTATAGCCACTCCATTCATTGTGTAATCTTTAGGCTGCATCTGCTCATTTGGCTTGACTATATTCGGTGACAAATGGGTCATCGTTAGTTGCTGATGGATTGGGTCAAATTGTGACCTCAAATGTGGTGTAGCTAGGGATTTATTATCTTTGATCCTCTTTTTCTCCCTTTAGGCTTTCCTTGCCTTCTTAGCAGCATCTGCTTGAGTTTGGAAGGTAGAAGTAGAGGCAATGTGCCCACTCGCAAAAGGATAACCTTGTGGCAAGCCATATTGAATAGCCATATGTTGGCTAGGGGAAATATGAGGAGGTATTTTCTTAGGGATAGAGGGGGAAAAGTGAGTAATGATATGGCTTGAGTATGAATAGATGGGGAAAAATGAGAAATGGGCATAACAGAGGTGGTAGGGGATGTCATTTGGCCTGATGGAATCATCACTCCTAAAGGAGAAGAGAGAGATTGAGAAGAAGGAGAAACAATACTTACCTAATGAGAAACTAAGGTACTCTATGATTGGTGTTGTGAGGGTTCTGCCCTCTCTTTTGAATCAAGTTGGAACCTTAACCTCTTATGTTTCCTTGTTGTTTCTTCTTCTGGTTGTGCTCCCTTCTCTTCAACATTTACCACTACTGCTAGTGGTGCTTGTGTAGAATTGGGAACCTCAAGGACTGGCCCTGATGGAGAAGCTTTTGGTGGTGAAGATACCAAACTCTTTTTTTTTCAACGGTACTGAGAGATTGGGGCCAAATAATTACAACGATTGTCGCTAAAGTTTGCATTAGGGCCTATGATGTTTGACTGGATTTTGCTTTAGCTTTTGGCTCACCACCCTGTGTTTCCAAATTACTTGTATCAGGGCTAGACATAAGAGACAGATGACATTCATCCTAGAGTTCCTCCCATTTCTCATCTAAATCCACATTTCTAAAAGAGTGAGTTGTCTCACAAATCTCTTGCCTATATTTCCAATAGGCTTATATTTTCTCAACGTTCTAGTCTTTATTCTTTAATGCTCTTCTTAAACCAGAAGTCATTATGATTTTAGGGTCAAAATCCCTCTACTTAACATAAAAAATTTCCCATGGTCTGTCTTATTGAAGGGGAAAATCCATCAATTCAACATAAAAATTAGGAATATCTTCCTTAGGTTTTTTCCTATTTTCCCAAATGGGATGGCCCTCATGTGCAATTTTGGCAGAAACCCTATTAGTCCTGATCCATGAAGTTATAAAACCATTTGGGTCATATACCCATTTATCTTCAATTAGAGAGAAACCCAAGAAGGCTAGCTTTCTTAGCAACATGATCTCAACATCTCTGACTTTTAGGGCCATATTGTTTGTTACCCATAGAACATCATACATTTTCCTTTTTTTCTTCCCAAAGATATACTCATTATCTACCATAGACACCTGCTTGGTGACGTCTAAAAATGCTAAACTAAGGGTCAAAATCTTAGGTAACAACACTAGTTCCCCACTAAAACCATGGACTCTAATAATAGTATGATGGGATCCAAAAAAGTAATCACAAGGAATAGGGCAATTGGTCATAAGGTTTGAGACACTTGGAAATAGTCTATGTACAACTGATTCTAGGCCTAGATGACAAAAAGTAAGGGCAACAAAAAGTTCCTAGATTTCGTATGGGTCACTATTTTTCGACAAGATATGTGTCCATGTAGACACAGGAGTGGTCCTATATAGACCAAAGCTTGGGTCATACATATTTAGATGCATGTGTTAAGAAAATATGCTAGAGTTTTGATACAACATAAGGTGAAACAGATAAGAAGAATACCTAAAAAATCCTTTAGATTTGTATTAGGCAAGTTGTTCCACTATTGAATATGCAATCTACTCAGAGAAATAAAGCTGATACTCCTGAGTCTTGTCAACAGTTTTCAATCTAAAGAGGATGGCCATTTGTTCTTCATAGACAGTTAAATTGTCTTTCATTCTAAAAATGAAAGCCATCATGGAAAGTGCATCTTGACTAGCTTGTGTAAATTATGCTCTTTCTATTGGTAGTGTTGACACAATGGTATCATCATCACCTAATTGCAACTCTAATTTTAAAAACCTCAATTGAGTATTGACATTTGCCCATGTTTTTTGCATTTTAGAAATGGTGGGAAACGTGGCTATCTTGTCATGATACAGGGCCAACATCTCTCTGATAGCCTTTGGTGTAATCTGCACCATGAACGGACCCTTTTGTATGGTATTTGAGGGTGCATGAAATAATTCGGTGCATATTTCAACTAAGTTAGGGCATGGATGTACACCTAGGACAATGCATTATGCCAACTGTGAAGTCCATATCCTCATTGCAAATGTTTCATATTATCCAACATTGACCCTTTGAATACACCTTTGATGTGCCCCTTATCTGAGAGTTTTTCTACTAGTTCTTTGAAGAATTGGGTCCATGACTCCATCTACAAATATTTCACCTTTGCTGGGTCATTTGCATGACCAACTTCAGGGACTCTAGTCTGTGGGTAGGTCTTTAACGGTTGTGCAAGGGATGAAGCATATGATTTGCTTGTAAGAAACTTGTCAATGGAATCATAAATCCCAGACCCTTGTTGTGAATACTGTGCTCCCTCCATATCTATATCTATTCTTGAAAATAGTGAACTATGGTAATGGGTATGAAGTTTTTGCAATAGGGAAGGAACTTTCACTTAAATAGGTTTGCTATGAGCTGAAAATGCAAGTAGCAGGGGTTTTCTAGCAGATGCAAGAATGTTTGAGACATTGTAAGATTTAACTCTTGTTATGAGGTATTTATTGACCCATCAAGTCTCAAAATGGCATTAAACCTAGATAACTGTGAGCAAATCTTACTAAATCTTCATGGGATAGCGAGTTAGACATGTCATGAAAGTGGTTGCATAAGGTACCTTGGGGAATTTAAGGATTTGGGAGATATTTAATGTGTTGAGAGTTTTGAAATTTTTGAAAAAGGCTCTGAGTTGTAGCTATGTGTTCAAAGAACACTTATTTAAAAGAAAGAGTGGGAAAGACAAAATGGGAAAATGAAACAACAAGGAAAGGGAAACTATCTAACTATAATACATAGAGACACAACTTAACTAAAATGTTTCAAGTAGATCCAATTCATAAGAATCTCTTCAGGTTCACCTTCCATTGTTTCTAGCTCAAATGAATTTTTCTATTTACATGCATGAATTTTATAAGAGCCAGTCCACAATGCTTCAAATTTAGTGTGTTGACCTGGCTTAGCAGTTCTTGCATCCCATTTCAAAACAATTGAGCCTACTTCAAACTGAGGATTTGAAGTACTTTTATCAAAGAAGCTTTTAATTATATTTTGATGCTTTATTAATGAATCATGTGCTACATCCCTCTTTTTTTGAACTTCCAAAATTTCAGCAAGTTAGACCTGCATGGGGCCATTTTCCTCAATTTCAATCTATTTTATCAGTTGGAGAGCATGAATTTCTAAGCTCAAAGGTATTATAGTAGGCTTGCCATAGACCAATTCAGATGGGGACATTTTTGTCACTTGCTTAGGTGTAATTCTATCATCCCACATTGCTATATTAAGCACTTTATTTCACTCTTTGTGATGATCAGCCCCTATTCTCTTGATGAGTCTAATCAGGTTCTTATTAGTTGATTCTGCCAAACCATACCCTAAGGGTAATAATTAGAGGAAGTTTTCAGATATATTCCATGCTTTAATGCAAAATCAGATATTTTAGACCCTAAAAATGCTTTAGCATTATCTGAAATTATGGTGTGAGGAGCCCCAAAGCGAGTAGTGATACTCCCTAGAAAGTCTAGGATCACATTTTCTGTTGCTTCTTTAAGTGGCACTACCTCAATCCATCTAGTGAAATAATCTATGGTAGTTAGAATCCATTTGTGACCCATACTGGACACTGGATTTAACATTCCAATGAAGTCAAGACCCCATTGAGCAAAAGGTTCATCAACAATTATAGGACTAAGAGGCATTACTGCATTCGTTCTCATCCCCACATAATATTAACAAGATTGACATTTTAAAACTAGTTGATAATAGTCTGTAAATAAATTAGGCCTGAAACAACCTACCTCACTTATCTTTATAGCTATGGTCTTTGTAGAAAAATGTCCACCTGAGACTTCATGATGCATTTCATGCAGTATTTTCTTAGCCTCATCTTTCTCTACGCACCTTAAAAGTTTGCCATCAAAATTTCTTCTGAAAAGAACTTGTTCAATTAAAAAAAAATGGACCCCTTGTGTCTTATAGTATCTCCTCTTGTTTTGAGGGAGTTATCTTGGGTAAATCCCATATTTCATAAAATGAATCCTGTTTGTGACCCAAGAGTTTTGATCAACCTCTTGTATCCTCAATACAGTTTCCTTTTCCATTTCTAAATATGTTTCTTCAGGTATCATCTTTTCAAGCTCTTGAGTCATATATTGGCATAAACCCCTACCTCCAACTAACTTAGTGGGTTTGACCTCTACATCATATTCAAGGATCTTTGTTATCTAGTTTGCTCTTTTTTTTTAGCAATTTTACCCTCCATAATGTATTCTCTAACACTTAGGTGAGCCACATGTATCAGAATCTTACTTCCTGATACTATATGCCTGAATTTCTTGAGGGATTTTACCATAGCATATGATTGTTTCTCCATGAAGTTGTATCTATTTTTGTATTCCCTAAGATTCTTTGAGAAAAAGGCTATTAGATGATCTCCCTCCTATCTATCATCTTTCTGTGTTAGAACAACAGCAATACTGAGCTCTCCTCCATAAACATACATTACAAAAGGCTTAGAAAAGTCTGGGTTTCTAAGTACTGGGGTTGTTGAAATTGCTTTCTTAACCTTTTTAAAGGCTTGCCTTCCTTCTATAGTCCACTTGAAACCCAGGTCTTTTTTCAACAAGAGTGTCATTGGTCTTACTAAGCCTGCAAAGTTAGATATGAACCGACTAACAAAATTAATTATCCCCAAAAAAGATTGAATTGCTTTCTTATTTACTGGTAAGGGCAAGTTCATTATGGCTGCAACTCTCTCTGGATCTATATAAACTCCTTCTTTAGATACCAAATGTCCCAATAATTTTCCTTGAGGTACAACAAAGATACATTTCTTAGGATTCAGGGATATTCCAAATTCTTGACATTTCTTAAAAATAGATTCTAAATGATCAAAATGATCAACAACATTCTTGGAAAAAATAGTAAGATCATCAAGATAAATCAAGATGATTTTATTTATAAGTTCCCCAAATGCTACATCCATAGCTCTTTGAAAAGTGGCTCCAGCATTTGACAGGACAAATGGCATCTTAACATATGCAAATGTTCCCCATTTGGTAGTAAAAATAGTATTTTATTGGTCTTCATCAACCAAACAAATCTGATTGTATCTAGAGAAACCATCTAGCAAGGAAAATATCCCTGATCCAACCACAATCTGTAAAATTTGTTCCATATAGGGCAAGGGATAGTGATCTTGCAGAGATGCTCTATTCAATTCTCTAAAATCTACATAGAGTCTTATGTCACCATTATTTTTCCTGACTAGTACTAGATTCAATACCGAAGTTGAGTGTTTGATTGGAAAAATTATTTTAGAATCTAAAAGTTTCTACAACTCATCCACCATTAGAGATTCAATCCTTGGATTTACTGGCCTCTGCTTCTGTCTAACTAGCTTAGATCCTTCAGTCAATTTTATTGTGTGCTGAATAATGTCTCTATTATATCCATGAAGGTCTTCATAGGTCCAAGCTATGAATCTATCATATCTTTTGCATAAGTCAATTAGTCTTTCCCTTTCCTCTTGAGTTGCAAAATTTCTAATTTTTAATTTTCTCCCTTCACTCACCTCTATTTCAGAATAATCTACTTTATTTACTTGGAACCTTTTCTTCTCTAAGACTACATCTTCTAGATCAAAAAGGTTTTCTAAAGTGATCAAGCCCTTGGGAATCTTATTATTCTTTAATTTTATAACTTGGTCTCCATATGCCTCTTCAATTTTTGGTTGCAATTGATCAACAAATTCCCCTAATTGTTGCAAGAATGAGAGTACCTGAGAATCATTTTCAAATACTTGGCAATTCTCATCATTATCTGGGATAGTTGGCCTTACTATAACTTTTACTAACTCATTGTTAAATAATAGGCTAGTTACTAGATCAAAATATGAGCCAATATGTGCCATCCTATCAGCTTCAAAATTTTGGGTTCTAGGAACTACTTCAATATTGAAAGCTTCAAAATCTTCTATTAAATCCCAAATTCTATGTCTATAGGATCTTATCCTTACATTTTTTTCTATTTCCTTTTTCCTAATTTGCTTCACCACTAATTATGAATCTCCTTTTACTATTAAATTTTTTATTCCCTTTTTCTTGGCTAATAAGAGCACATGTACTAAGGATTCGTAT
Organism: Torreya grandis; assembly: GCA_037957365.1. Classification (NCBI taxonomy): domain Eukaryota; kingdom Viridiplantae; phylum Streptophyta; class Pinopsida; order Cupressales; family Taxaceae; genus Torreya; species Torreya grandis. Next base: position 1,415,485 of record JARHVA010004400.1, read on the forward strand.
TCAGCATCATTATTATTAAAAACAAATTAGAAACGGATAGCTCTCAAAATTTTCTCCCCATTTGGAGCAACAAGACAAATTCTTGCTCCAGCACCATGTTTACTTCTAGCCCCATCAAAATTTAAGGTCCAGATTTCTGAATCTTTTTCAGATTCTTGAGTAGTTGGTGTTTCTTCCCTTAAAACATTTGGGATTTCATGATCTTCATAAAAAATGACATAAGTGCCCAAACCAGTAGAGTCATAATTTCCATATGGATCACTATGCATCATAGCTAACAAATGGTTATTTTCCTCTTCTTGATCATGTTCAGTCTAATCACCTAACTCTTCAACAAAAACCTTTTCTTCCTTATTTAGAATAACATGCGCTACCTCTAACTTTGAGGTTGATTCATTGGTGATGTGATCCTTAGATAATGACTCAGATAGTATTTTCATCTTTGAACCATATTTGGTTTTTAATATGAGGTGAGACCAATCAAGTGACATATATCCTCCTATTTTGGTTGTTAAATCCCTGGATAAACATAAGCCAAATACGGGGGGTATATCTATGACTACTACATCTTGATTGACAATTATATTGGGGAAAGTATATAATTGCAATGGAAGTTGTTTAAATCTCCCTATTGTTTGCATTGATTTGCCATCTAGCTACATGACTCCTCTAGTAAGTGGCTCATAATTTATTGTTAAAGCATCAGCTATTTGCTTAGGCATTACTATAGTACTAGCCCTTGAATCTATCATCGCATTATGCAAAAATTTATTTCCCATTATTAGAGTCAAGTAGAAGGGCTCTAGTTTGGATTTACTTACCTCTGCTACATTGTTCACAAGGGCTATTGTCTATAGATGAACTGTGTCTTTGAGCTTTTCTTTATCAGCAAGTCTTTCTTTGGTGCTAGTATGTTTAGGCACTGCTTGACCTTGTAGAGCTTCTTGTAACAATGTCTTTTGCTCAAGAATATCTAATATGTCCCACATTGACACATGTGTTGGGGTTCTCTTCAATTGATCTACCACATTTATTGGTCTTATTGTTTGAGTTCTTGGAAAATAAGAGTACCTTGCTTTTTTTTGAAATTGTCTAGGAAATACTTGATTCTACACTGGCTGAGGCACTTCTTGTCTAGCAGCTATGTTTTGATGACTTTGAAATATAGGAGGTCCCATAACTTTATTATTTGTGACTTCAGGCTGTTCCATCATCCTTCTCTTTGATCTGGTATAGTAGTCTGATTGCACCACTGGTTTCTTGGAAGTAGAAGCTTCATTCAAGAATACTGACTCTTCATCTTCAACACATGAAAACAAAGCATGTTTTGGGGCTATTTCTTCTTCTTGTTTTAAGGACATCCCTTGCATTTGAGCTATTAGGATTGAATTTTGTATACCAGGGGACTGGTAAGCTTGAGTGTCAGAAGTACTTGCAAATTGTCCATCCATTCTTCTTTTCTCTGCTACCTTTTGTTGTAGATTACCCATAGGACAATCTCTAGGTGTATGAACATTATTACAAGGAAAACACTAGGCATTAGTGCTATCTACATAATTATTCTACCCTTAAACAATCTCTCTATCTGAATTGGGAGGAACAGTCTATTAGGGTGTAGGGACTGCAACTAATTGGTTTGCTTACTGAGGGTTATTTTGTCTTTGATGACCCTGATACTAGTTTGGCTGAGGTAGAAATCTATTTCCTTAATAGACTTGATATTAGGGTTTAGGATAAGGATTTTTCTATCTTTTTATGTTAATTAACTCATTTGAAAATGTCCTTAAGATGTTCTTGATATCATCCATCTCAGATGACTGGGTAGGGACAAGTTCTTTAGCAGGTTGTTGAGGATATGTGTACATAGACATAGGTGGGGCTATAGGATTAGGGGCTTCTTGAGGCAAGGGTAAGGTAATTTCTAGAAACATGGGAATGGGAGGCCTTAGGGGTAACTTTCCAGTATCTATTAAATTATTTTTAGCTCTAATTGCATAGTCATCAGCGTTTGGCAGAGTCTGACCTCTAAGTGACTAAATCATTACTGATATGTCTGAATTTAAAGCTTTAAGATAAAAGACTATAGCCATACCTAGTAATGGTCTTGCTGTAGTAGGGATTCTTTTCCAAGTCTTTTAAAATCTTGAATTGAAGTCAGTCATTGCTTCTTATGGTGCCCTTTTAATAGTAATCAATTGTTGCAACAAAGAAGACTTATCACCCTTTTCTTCAAACCTTTCAAAGAAAAGATATCCAAGTTGATCCCATGTAGATATTGTATTTGGAGTCAAGGATCTGTAACATTCTAGAGCCTTCCCTTTTAAAATAAGTTTCTAATAATCTTATAGCCAAATTTTGGTATGTGACCACATGTATAACACAAACATCAGACAAATCCTGCAGATGTTCTTTAGGTGTTTTAAAATTTTGCCCACTAAATTTGGGTAGAGCTTTCAAGGCATTTACTAGAATAGGGTCCCAAGTGGCTAGTCATATTGGGAGGATCAAAGGACTGCCAGTGTTCTAACTTGCATAATTCCTTGGGGGTATAGGAGCTCCCATATTTACTCTTGGTATTAGTATAAACTGATTGACTCTTCATCTTGGACTAGTTATCAAAGGTGGAAAAAGAATACTTGGATTTATAACAGATTGAGATCTTGTTACTAGTCCACAAGGCTGACTCCTTATAGCTCTCTAGTTCATACAGTCTTGAAAGAAACTTTAAAATGGTGTCCCACCGGGTGTGCCAAAAATTATTGATAATTAAAATTGTGTTGTATCTAACACCAATAATGGGAAGTTTTACGAATGTGGGAATTGCAACCTGAAATGACCTCTATATTTTAAAGAAGGTAGTTCTTCTTTATCTCAAAAGTATTTTGGGGAAAAGGATAGGAATTAAATAGAAACACAAATGCAACGAAAGAAAATCTAACTATGGCAATGCACCTGAATTTAATTCGACCCTTAATTCTCAAAGCATAGTGAATCTATCTTTAGGATTCAATTACATTAAAGAGAAAACAAGGCATGATTAATGTAATAGATGAAAATAAATAGAATCAAAGGCTCACAACTTAGATTATTTTGACAATGACATAGAGAATATCAACAAAGGCACATAATTCATTATTTTCATTAATTTTCTATTCACATAAAAGGCACATAAACATGCACAATTATACAAACATTCTAACTCAAGAAAATAGAACAAAGGCAAATGATATTACTGGTGATAGCTAAAAGTCTAAAAATTTAGATAACAATTTCTCACAAAAAATTCTCCCTATCTTTTGATGATGATTTTATTGATCTCTGCACCCCTATTTATAGCCTCGAACTAGCTCTAGATTGCCTGCACATTCCCAATCCAATGGCCTAACTGAATTCTAACTAAACTAGAAGTGTCTAACATAGGATATTTCTTAGATCTGAAATGTTCTATCTCGTTGTAAGTTAATTGGCCGAAATAGATACGCAGGACACTTCCCACTATGAAATAGGCAAGGACACTTGGCCGCTTCCCTTACTCTACTTGAAAACCTTATTATTAGGGAGGCACTAAAAAATGACACTTGACATGTTCTACAACACTTATCAAAGACACACGACACCTTCTGTGTAACCTATATTCTTTACTGTGTCTTTACTCAGGAGTGTTCCATCTTTGACATCTGTCATAGTCCACTTCTTCAAAACTTTAACAATTTATAGAAAATGGGACCCACAACACTTCTCGCCTGAGCCACTTCAAAAAGGTAACAAGGATAGGTGGCACTTTCTGCACATCATTAACAAGGGACATGTGGTAGTCTCTGCTACTTTTAGCTACCTTTTGAGAATCTTGCAGAAGGTGACACGTGTTTGTCTCTACATCACTCTATCTATACTATAGAAACATTCGGGCATGATTTCATATTTACATGGACAACGACACTTGGTGGCTTCCATTTGCTTCAAAAATAAAACTCAGGACCCACCACAGTCTTTACTTATCGATGAAACAAAAATGAAGATACTTCAGATGTTGACATGTGGCATCTTTCACTTTCTTCAGCTAGGGATATGTGGCCTCTTCCGTTGCTTTTAGAAAAGCATATTGAAACCTTCCATAGTTTCCACTTGGCACCTTCTACTTGATCATGATAAAAGATTATTGAAAAGAAGTTTTTGAAATGTATAAGAAACATGAGATGTAGATGGTGACACTTGTTGCACTTCGCTGAGTTACTATGGGACATGTGGCACGTTCTGACCAACTTATAAAAATTATGAAATGTGCCTCAACCAATGACACTTGGCAGCTTCCACTCAATTTTGACACTTAGATAAAATTTAGGTGAAAAGAAATTAGAGCCCGCGCTCTGAGTTAAAACTTCACTATCTCGAACCAAAGCACGCAGGGACAAAACTTGGATTGCATAACTAAAACTCAAAAAAAGAAAAATGTAGAGTTTTTTACTCTACAGGGAATATAAAATGTACAAATTTAGCATTCATCTTTTCAACAAGT
>JARHVA010004400.1:1425000-1440000 GCA_037957365.1 Torreya grandis
AAAGGTGTGAACATGAAATAGGTCACCTAAGAGCATTCATATAATCCATTTAGGTAGGTGATGCATTAATTAATTTATTTGTAAAATTTTAAAACATATGTTAGATTTATGAAATCTAGGTGCTAGGGAAAATCCATGTAGTGGAATCTTCCCCAATAAACATCAAAATGTAGATAAAATTATGATGAGTGATGAGCGGGAAATGAAACATAAAATTTAGTGTTAAGGGTATTTATTAGTGATAAAATGATAACTAATTATTGATGGGAAACTACAATGGCCAATATAATTAGGTAGGGAAAGAAAAATTGTAAATTTTATCAATTTTGCCCTAGATGACTGATATATTTATGTAGGTAAGGTACCAAAAAGGTCAATACCATATTACATGACCAATATAGTATATTAAGATAAATATGTGGTCAATAAATAAAATCATGGTTAGTATTGTAATAAGATAAATGCATGGGCATTACCATCATTTATGGTCGATATAGTATAAAATAAAAAAAATTGTGGCCAATATAGTATGCATATGACTGTTAATATGGGAAAATATAAAGGCCTATATAGTATATGTATGGATAATGCATTAGGTGAATGGGAAAACATGGATAATACAATAAGTATGAAGCTAATATCATATAAGGTAAATGCATGGATTATATGGTATGAGTAAGGTCAATATAGTAGCATGAAAATTACATGGTCAATACAATATAATTGGAAAAGGCCAATGCAGTAGAAATATAGTATAAATGGAAAATAAAATAAACATAAAGACCATTATTACTTGTAATGAACAAAAATATTTAGAATTTTATTTGATTTCACATATTTCTATCAATTATGTGATTAGGTGTGATTTGATATATATTATAGATATGAAGGAGACTCTAGAGGATGGTTTATACAAGCTAATTATTGGATCTACTAGCCAAGCTGACAGATGTAGATTGATAACACTTTATTATATTAGGTTTATTCAATATCATGGATATGTGCTGGGTCTATTTTAATGAAATACTAATAATTATCTTCTTTAGGCATGGGGAGAGGATCATGGACACATTAGTATGGGTGGTAGATGGGGACATAGTAGATGTTTCCATTAACCTAGAGTATAAGCATGGGATATTTGGCTTGCCCATTGAGGTCACTTAGATGATATGTAATTCACCATTAAATATGGTAGAGTGTTTGGAGCTAGTCCATTAAGATATAGGTTCTTATGAATATTATCAACATAATCTCATCATCAAAATATTTTTAGATTATGTGTTTTGAATTTTAGATATCTAAAAGGCCATCATTAGGATTATGAACATGCCAGTTTTATGTCATATAAGTCCATTTGGGAAATTCCATTATACATTATTTATTTTCATGGATCTACATTGGAGTAAGGCACCATTTTTTATATGGGAGTTATCATTTTGGTGATACTTGCTTATGATTTATATGGGATGATGAGTATGGGTTAGTATACCATGGGGATAGTTAAATTATTTATGTGTTATATATATGAGTGGATTATAATGTACAAACTAATAGGGATCCCACACCAAATCAAGGACCACCTATTTGAGGTGAGGAGGTGTGATCGATGTTGAATTTTAAGGTGGATCCCTTTGAAACTAGAATTAGAGACCATTCATAGGGATCAAATCATAAAGAATCATACCTCAACACAGTGAATGCTTGGGTATCATCGATATCCACCATATATTAACATGAAATATATTGAATAACAGGCCATTATACATAATGTTTCGAGACACATGAATTTTACCATGTGTCTAGATAGTTAAGACTAGTGTAAATAACAACATAACTAATTATCCCACTGTATTGGGTGAGACACTCATAAAAGCCATAGGGAGATATGGGAAAATGTGTATCCATATATGCTATTTTTGAGATCTATTTGTACCTCACATGGTTAGAGGTAAAATTATAAATAGTGTAAGGAGAGGGTAGTGAAGTAGGAGTGAGTTGATCCTAATGTATCAATCAAAGAGGGGGAACCATCATATAATGATAGATTGGTCATCCAGGGATGAGTGCAACCTTCGTGGGATTACGTCTCGGTGGTTTGACATGAGAGGTGGGTATGGGATTGACTCAAATTGATTCAATAAAATAATCCTATTTTTGAAGGCATGATAATAAGTAAGACTATCATTAATAAATTTACTTAAATAGGTTAAGATGGAAATAAGGAGTAAGTTTGGAAATAGTCATTAATATTTTACTACCACTTTCCTTTTCTAGACTTAGAGATATACATGATGGGTACTAGTGATATATTTACTTGCATATTTTTTATATGTGTGAATCTAATGTTAATTTTAGTTTAGTTCTATAAATGTAAAAATGTAGATGGAATGATGGATGACTTTGGTAGAGATATCTAATCATGATATTTTAGATGACATGTTTCTAAATCACAATACTATATAAATTAGGGGTCCAATTGTACCATCATCTAGACCATACTTTAGTTGGTTCATATTGGTTAATTATTACATAGGGATGGTGTAGGATGGTAGTAGGTAGATATGACACAAGCTACCTTGATCATGAATATTATTGTCCATAGAGAGATTATGGATTAAGTACACAATTTAAAGATAGAGCTAGTAGGAGGATGATGAAAGATTTGGGTAGTTTAATCATGGACTTAAAAAATAGAGATATCACTCCATGAATTTAAAATTTTAGGATCCTTATGGAGTATGGCATATCTCCAACCACATGGGGATAAAGGCATACCATATAAATATCTATGTAGTATATTATTGTTGTATATTTTATGTCAATAGTTTTCACACACACACACACACACACACACACACACACACACACACACACACACACACACACACACACACACACACACACACACACACACACACACACACACACACACACACACACACACACACACCATTTATGTTTTCTACATGGACTTATACTTATGGTTTTTCATTTTATCATGTACTATGGCTCTAATATCATGTTATGAAAATGTTACTACGTGATTTATGTTTCATTATTTTATTGTAGATATGAGACAACACATGGATAAAAGAATAAAATCTAAATTGTGAAAAATGACATTTTTAATAAGTATATATAAAAAAAATAAAAAAATTGAACTAATAAAATGAATTAAAAAATGTAAAACATATAATATATAATTAAGATGCAAATCTTAGGGTAAAACATAATATATTTAAAACATTGTGAGAAAAAAATCATGAATCAAATCTATATGAAAGATACAAAAAATTATAAGTTTTGAAAACAAATATACAAATTGTTAGGAATGGTAAAAAAAATCCAAGAAGCTAAGATATAAAGAGTTAGCAACATAAACATCACACATGAATATAAAAATAAATGAGATAAAAAATAAGGCAAGTCAAATGATTATTCATAATGAGATGATAGTTTAATATGAAACTCTTCCATCAGTATGAAAATCAAAACAAGTACTAGACTAAGTAATGTGGGATAAATCCTCACATAGAATAAACTAGCAAAAGGATGAAATAACTAGCTAATAGATTATCAAACATGAGAAATACATACTCTAACACCCCCCACTCAAGTGAAGGTAGGGATTAACAATAGCCAAAAAATAAATAGTGGCATATCCATAGTATAAGTCCTAGTAACCAGGCCTGATAAGGTACTCATGTAAAATATGTATCCTTAAAATGAAGAAGGAAAATGTGCTCATGAACACCCCCCAATGACAAATTCTGAAACCCCAAGCATGCCATGAAAATCAAGGCAATGAGGTGATGAAAAATATTTGTGAAGATGTCTACAACCTACTACTAAGTCTAAATGTACTCCAAGCTAAGAATTCCATTCAAAATGTGTTGATGAATGAAGTGCATATTTATCTCATTGTGTTTGGTCCATTAGTGCTCAGCTAGGTTGAGAGATATGTGAATTATATTATATTTTTCACACCAAATTACAATAGGTGAATCCTATATGAAGCCAAAATTTGTTAATAACTAATGAATCCAAAGAACTACTGACTCAATATAATGATTACCCTATACTTAGCTTCTATAGATAAAAGTACAATAGATTGATACTTTTTGTACAACAAAATAATAGGTGAATAACCAAGATAAAATATGTATCTATAAGTGGAATACCCATCATCAAGATAACTTGCTCAATCTAAATCACTATACCCAACCAACTGAGTATAACCTTTGTTGTAGTGTAATCCAAAATGAATAGTTCCTGATAGATATTGTAAAATATTAGATACTATCATTAGGGACATGTGAAAACCTAGATACAATCCCAATTAAAAATGAAATGTTTAGGTGAGTATGGGTCAAATACATAATACTCCCAACAATTTGCCTATATAATTTAGGATCACAAATTGGATTAGTAAAAGTGGTAGTGAGATTTACTCCAAACTGAAACGAGAAGGAATTAGATTGCAATTAGCTATGCCAAAATTCTGAATAAGATCAAACGTGTACTTTCAATAACTCAAATAAATCCCTATATCTAACTATGAAATATATAAACTAAGGAAGCAGTGAAAAATACCAAGATCTGTCATGTCAAACTATTCTAAAAGTGCCTATTGAATAACCTAAATCTAAGAAGAGGAGATGCCTATGAGAAGTAGATACTCAACATATAAGACTATTATAACAATGTCCTCCTCAATACATTGAATATACACTGTGAGATTAAAGTGTCAGTGAATAAAAATAATGGTGAAAAGAAATGAATTAGTCTTCTCATAACAAGCTTAAGGGGCTTGTTTGAGACCATAAAGGGACATCCTAAGTTAAAAAAAAAGAGAGAAGAATCATGAATAAACCCAACATGCTACTTCATATATATTTCTTTGTGCAAGTCTCCATACAAGAAAACACTCTTAACATCCTTTTGATACACTATCCATCCTTATGATATAATAAGATAAAGTACAAGGTGAACAAAATCCATTTTGGAAATAGGCATAAAAGTCTTAGATTAGTCAATACCTTCAACCTAAAAGAACCTATTTATAAAAATACATATCTTATACTTATCAATGGACCCATCAAGTGCATATTTAGTGTGGTAGATCCACTTGAACCTAACCAACTTTCTTCCCTTAAGAAGAGTGACCAAATCCCAAGTGTGATTTTTCATCAATGAAGAATACTCATATATCATCACATCATCCCACTCATGTATCCCATGAGCCTACAAAAAATATTATGGATCCCTAGAGAATGCCTAACACAAAAATTTAGTACATGTATAATGTGCATAATTATGTTGAGTGGGTGGAATATCTTGTATGAAAGGTTTACCTTAGAAACTATAGTATGATCGCACCTAGGCCTAGTGTAAACATTAGTGTGAGTAGGATCTTCAACCTCTATAACATCCTCAAGAATCTCCTAAACTAGATCCTCAAAGAATTAATCCTCGAGAGGAGGTGATGAATCATCAGAAGAAGAAGAATAAGTCATGAAAGAAGATGATGAGTCATGAGATGTGAAGTGCTCATCAAACTGTACATGTGTTTAAAAATGAACATCATGAGTATTAGAATCTAAAAGGTTATAATCTCTCATGTATTAATAATACCCTAAAAAACATCAAAGGTTTTCTCTTCTTATCCAATTCTTTCCATTTATTATTTGGTACAAATGCCTAAGAAAGGTTCCCAAAGACCTAAAAAAATGAGACATCAAGCTTGGTTCTAGACCATGCCTCCTCTAGAGTCAAATGCTCAAGTGCTCTATGTGGTGTGTGGTTATAAATGTAGTTTACATAATTAAAAACATATACCCAATATATAGGAGGTAAATCCAATTAATGCATCATGTACTTAGCCATTTCCTTCAAAGTTTGGTTATTTCATTTAGCTAAGCCATTCTACTATGGAATATGTGTAACAAAATACTGGTGAACAATACCATGAGTTGTCAAAAAATCAAATAACTCTCAAATAATCCCCCCATTATTTGTATGAAGCTTCTTGATGCATCTAGAAGACTATTTATAGACCAAAGCCTTAAAGACTTTGAAGTGAGAAAATACATCACTCTTGTATTTAAGGAAATAAACCCAAGTATGCCTCAAGAAATTATCAATAAAGTTAAGTTCATACTTAGCTCTATTTAAAAAGGAGTTATGAAAGACCATCAAATCACTATGCACAAGCTCAAGTGGTGAAGAATCTCTTGTGGACAAACCCTTAGAAAATGGATCTTGGTGTTGTTTCCCTAATGTACAACTAGGGTAAATCTATCAAGACTTGAAACTATAGGAAGACCTTTTACCATACTGTGAATGCTCAACTCCTTCAAATATCTGTAATTGATATGTCCAAATATCTCATGCCAAAGTCTACTTTTATATTTGCATGAGAAACCAGAGATGTCCCTAGAGGAGGATTATCATAAAAACCCTCAAAATAATAGATTCAATAACTATGATCAACAACACCCTATGAAATAAGTCTATATGGATATAATAAATATTAAAGTTTAGCACCCTATGCTATGAAAGTCACTATATTACCCTAACTAGAATGGCAAATCTGATAAACTAAAAATAGATTGGTGGTGATGTCTAGAACATATAATGCAACATTTATGCACCCACCATCTAGCTATATGTCACCCTTTTACTTAACATAAATAAAGGAAGAATATATAAACTTAATGTTGGTAGTAGAAATAAAACCAAGAGATATAAATGACTCCTTAAAAAAAGTCATGTGGTGTGAAACACTATAATATAGAACCCAAATCTCTAAAATAGGTGATTGTCATCTCATAACAAAATTAAGTGCTTTCCCATGCTCATGAGATGGAGGAGTGGAGATAAAAATATTGTTCTTCCTAATGGCATCCTCTATGGATTCCATTCTCTTGAAATGCCTAGACTCTTCATGAACAATCCCCCCATAATAGGAGCATGATAGGTTAGACTTAATCTTAGATTTGAAGATGATTTGGATTTAGATGTTTTGGTGTTGGGCTTAGGTGTATTTTGAGATGGAGGAGGATTGTTTTTATTCTTACTCTTTATTTTTCCCTTGTTCTTAGGATGTGATACTACTAATATTTTTTGAGAGGTGGAAGACTCAAGGTGAGACAATTTGGATTCTTCCCTAGTAAGTCTCTCACAAAAAAACACTAAATTTGGCATCTTGAATATGGCACCTAAGGCATCCATGCTAGAGAAAAATGTATAATCAAAGATTTGGAATGGACCAATTAACTTAGAAAAATAAAGTACACACACTCTTCATATTTTATTTTATCTTATTTACTCCCATTCAATTGTGTCAACAAATGCTTAAACTTAGTGAAGTAGTCTAGAATAAAGGCAAAGTCATCTAGATTGAGTGAACTAAGCTCCACTTCAAACTACATGGATTTTAAGTGATCTAATTGTTGATGTATGTTTTTGTTAAGGATGTAATTCAAATAAAAGAATAACATTTCTTAGATTATGGTATAGGTCATGTAAAACCTTAGGAATTCACTCGATTTTATTTGAGAGATTATGTGGTTACAACCTTTAGTCTACAATTAGACCCTATTGTAGGGACAACAGGAACATCGACAGTGACACAATCTACTTGAATTTTTGTTATGATGTAAATTAATTTATATTCTCCAATATAAGCCTGAATTCATAAACAAAAAAAATGGACATTTATAATGAGCATTAATCTAAATTTATTCATTTTAAAAAAGTTGAAAAGGAGGAAGTAAGGTATGGTATAACAAAAAGTTTCCTTGCAATAATAAATACTAATAGATCTCATTTGGTTTCTTATAAAAATAATGAAAATGAAGCTAACAACTATGATATCCTAGTTCTTAGACCCAAAACATCATAACTAGAGTGAGGATTCTAGGGTGAATATAATGCACATATTTGAAAAGGATGCTTTAAAATGCTACCTATAGTAAATTTCCTTAAACACATTTACTAGTAGAGCATGAAGAAAATAGAGCATACATAGCAGACTTCATTAGCATAGATAAAATCACAAACTAAAAATATGCATTTGAATCACTAAATCTATATTTTTAACCATTAAAGAAATGAAATCATATATTATTAACAAATATTGAGAAATAAGAACACATGAAAATAATGAAAATAATGAGCTAATTACTAGAATTTCCTTTTTATTTGCATTAATTAACAAAATTGAATCTATAAATTTATAATAAAGGGGAGTACCCCTATATATAGGCCATTTGAATACCTCAAATGGTTACAAAGGGAATAAGGTAATGTGACACTTGTTAGTAGATAAGGTCTCTCATGGCCTAAAGTTAGAGATATTCCCTACAAAAAATATTCTACAATGCAATTTGTAGGACCTTTGGACATGATTCCTATTCAGAGGGAGCCCAATAGATGGCTACTCTATTCCTAAAGAGATGGTTCAAGATCCCACTGGTATTTCCAATGATGAAGCTCCTACTATAGAAGAAGATGGAATGTTAGTGTTGGCTGAGGAAGAATACATTTCAATAGGGGCAAATGAGGTGGTGGATCCTAGGATGGTAGTTTCTTTTTTGGATTAAACTTTCCCTCTTTAGGATTACGAGAATTTCTTATAGTTTCTATCGATCAATCTTAAATCAATGATGGGTTCCTTTAGTAGCTTGGCTAAGAGTCTAGCCATTACATCATGCTTGTTTAGGATAGGTATCATAGCTTCATTTATGGCCACAACCTTCACTATTCTTAGAGGATTGGAAGAGTCTTCCCAATCCACCATCTCTTATCTAAAGGTCACCCCTCTAGCCATGGCTTTCTTTCAAAAGTTCACTATGAAGTTTTGTAGTTGAGTCTTAAAGGCATCCTTACTAATGATGGAGCCATATTTGTTAGTCAGGTACTTAATTTTAGCATCCTTCAGTAAGCTGATGACTCTATCATGTAATGTATCTTCCTAAGGACCTTATTTATTCAATCCACTAGTTTAGGTTCTTTCTCCTACCAATTACATAAGACTAATAAATGTTCAACTCCTCTAAGGGAATTAGATTTAGGTCTTCAAATTTATTCATTCTAATCAACCTCATCAAGTTGATTATCTTGCTATCATACCTTCCATATGTAGCTTCTACCTTGAGTATTTTATTGTATATTTTGTCTACGTTTACCTTGAACTAAGCCAAGGTATTCAATAGATCAAACATCTCTTCCATGACCCATTATTATTTGGTTATGGTGTGCTTTGATAAGGTGGCCATGTACTAATACTCCAAGTTATATGTTCTTTATTTCACTCCTTTTAACCAATTCACTAGCCACATCTATAGTTATTCAGAGAGCTGAGAGGGGGTCCTCCTCGTATTATTGCTATTGGCCCTACTTGGCCTTCTTTGTCTTTGTCAGATCAAACAAGATTTATTCTAATTCATAAAGGATTATCTAGTTAGGTTGGGTGACCTTCCTCTTGGTCACCATCTTCATTACTTTATCCTCCTTATCAAAATTTAATGTAACTTGGGGGTCTATTATGACTAGGTCTAGGTTCTCTATAATGGCTAGCTACATCTACTTAATCCATGATTTATTTTAATAGCCACTTGAGGGCTCTGATGAGAGAAGAAATGGTTTAGATGGAGTTATCCCTTGAAAGGTAGATTTATAGGATGCATTAGTGGTCATGACTAATATAAACATAGATCTAGGGGATGAAGAAGCACTAGGGTTAGTTGAAGGACTAGAGTAGAATATATGAACTTGTGGAATGATGATAGTGGGCTTCTTATTAAGTAGTTGTGGTCTAGGTCTAGGTATAGGCCCAAACATGAATGGGGTAAAATTGGTCATTACTAAGACCCTAGAGATGGATGATATGTTGAAGGGGGTGATGGTGGGTAATGACATGGTTACAGGCCTAACAGGTCTGGTGAGGGCTCTGTCAGGTAAGAGGTTGACATGAATCAGAGTTGGGGGGGGTGATTGAATATACTTAAGGGTTAATTATGGAGGAAATAAGGAGGTAAATAAATACACTCCTGACCTAAAATACTTGGTTCTTTTTTAGTGGGAGGAGGGGGAGCCAATACCGATGTTGAAGTTACTAGAGTAGAAGCTACTATTACCTCAATTAAAGGTGTCACCTACATTGAAATAGAACTTTGAAACTAGGATGGGATTACAAATCGAACCCTTGAGGTGGAATCCTGCCCAACTTGTTTCCCAATACTAGTCCCTCCTTTCTCCAAAGTGGGAGATAATGCCTAGAGTATTATGTAACTAAGTTATAGATCAGTCATGCCTTCCTCTTTAGCACTTGTGGAATAGATATGAGATTTCAACATTATTTGTTGAGTATCTTTGTGATTAGACACTTGAAAAAATATAGTGCCATCTAGTCTTTCTTTAACCTCTTCTTGAATTTTACATTATTAGCTACATTGAGCTATAACTGGTCCCTATCTTTGGGCTCATGGTGGTATGTAATGCTAAGATATAACCTATGTTTGATGTATTGATTGAATTCCAAGTGTGTAGGATCCCATTCCTTATTGGTATCATTTTCTAGACTGAAAGTAGACCTATATTTGGCAAAAACTATGACTCAGTGCCAAGTTTTATTTTTAAATCAGTCGATGTTGATTAATTATGGGTGGATTGGTCCCTTACTCTTATTTTTCATAGTCCATCTACTCTTGTGAGTAGTTAAAGGTGATATCCTATTCATCCAGCTTGTTTAATACTATAGTGGGTAACCTAAATAAGGTCATCCTAATTCCCACTATTCTTATTATAGTGCAATCAAGGTAATACCATTAGTCTCTCAATGTGTTAAGTGTTACCTTGATCTCTTCATATAGCCTAGGTATAGTCCTTTCATGGATGTTTATACACATAATTGGGTAAAAATATTTGGTGATGGATCACATATCCTATTTATACCTATAAATTTTTACTTTTGTGAAGACCTGGGGGGTGTTCCATTTCATGATTAGGTCCTAATTAATAAACTAGGGGAATTTTAGAGTAGCATAGATGGCATAAACCAAGTAGGACATCATATAGAAATGATTTCCTTGTTTATCCATGGTCTTCTTGATTTGGGTAGCCAAATTATAGGAGATGATCTCCCCATGGGGGGTCATGGAGTCATCTATGATCATAGATAGTAGTAGAAAACACTTATCATCCACATGGCTAGTATCTTCTATTTCATGAAACCTATTCATCATGGTCATCCCTATTCTAACCCATTTTTTGAATTGGGTGATGGGGATCTAATTGATTTTGGATTTGAAGACAAACCTCCTTAAGTATCTAACCAAATTCTCAAGACTTCTTTGATATTTGTGAATCAAGTCATTGGGTCACTATTTCTTGATTATAGATAATTTCAAGCCTAGGTAATTCATAATAGGATTGAAAGGCCAATATATCTATGTAAGTGATATCATTGCCTAAATTTATTAATTTGATCATGTTTTCCACACACCTAAACTAAACAAAAATTTAGTGGTCCAAGTCCACACAAGGGAGCACCTCTAGATTGGATGTAACTTTGTGTAATCCTACAGACTTAAGTGCCAAGATGTTAGACCTTTCCTCTAAAATAGTATAAGATTCCTCATCATCACTATCCTAGTCCATGGTTCTTTCCACATGGTAGAATAATTCATTATAGTGTTTGTCCTCTATGACCAATGCAATCAAATTGAATATGGTGTCTCGAAAGAATATGTTTGTCTCGTATAAATAAATAAATGAAACACTTTCTAGCTTAGTAGCTCTAGATGCTCATGATTTGGCCATGACTTTTAATTTATTGATTGATGATTTTATAGATTATCTAGATTTCTAATGAATGCACAAAAGTTTTTAGCAAATGATATAGAGCACTTCAAAATTTTCAATAAATAATAATGGTGAATGCCAAGCTTTGAGACAACAAGCTTTAAACCTTAGATTTTCTCAAAATTTTGAACTAAAAGATACAATTCATAAATGGCAAGTATATTTAACTCACTTTGTCATAAATCCTAGGTGACTCTTCAATTTTGTTCCAATGGATTTGAAAATTCACTTTTAAAAATTGGCCAATCACCACTCTTGGTTTATCCATGTGTCTTCTCATCATCTCACCACAGGCTTAATTTTTTTCTTAAGGTGACTTGGATTTATAACTACCAAAATGAGCCTTATCAACATTCAATTAATACCAATAGCTGGTGCTTCATGGATAGCTATGTGCCATATCAGTTTCATACCTAAAATGTGCTTGACACTTGGTGTATTTTCATGAATTCCAGTCTTTTACTTTGGATATTAAGATACTCGAGTGGGTGCTATGATATTTTGCCTTGTGGGATCTTTGGATTGTCTTTTACCTCTTTGTAATGTTTCCTAGCTTGACCCCCTTTGTTATGGGTTGACATAGTCTTGGGACCCATGTTATCTTGCCAAGTGGCATGCTTTCATTGGCTTGTGTTGTTGTATGGTTGTATTATATGAAACTCCCAATGGAACCATCGATTGTGATACCTTGCCATATGTCTCCTTTTCATTAGATTGCTTTTCATTGGGTCTCATATCTTCCTTTGATCATGATATCACTATGTGGTAAGGGGTCCATGTGTTACCAAACCATTGGACTTACTATAAGGTGGCTTCTACATAGCATCTAGCTATTCAATATTGGGTTACTGAGTGATAGGTGTCACTTTATCATGCACTTGTAATGTTGTTAGAATTAAAATTTGTACCTTAGTCTCAGGGGTATGAGGGGTATGACTGAGTTCTAAGTGTCATGATACAATTGTATCACTCTATCATGGGACTTTTGAAAGTAACCCAAGTCTTAGAAGGTTGTGACTAGACACTACATGGTGTGTTTTGATGGGGTTACTCTTCTTTATAGGTTGATGTGTAATGATTGGATGACAAGTGGCACATTTATATTGGGTCACTTGGTCATGAGACTTGAGAGACTAATGGGATCCTTAATAAAAAATGACTAAATTCCAAGGGGTATGTTTCTATGGAGTCATTAGGGTTGAAAACCTTTGTGACTTCTATTTAAGCTAAAAATGTTACAAATGAGTGCCAAGTGGTCTGTTTTAGTTCGAGTGATAGGTCACATCCATTTTCAAGACTACAATATATGTGAACAAGTCCTAAAATTCACATAACCAAGAGACTAATGCATCTACATGTTGATTGAGGCTGATCTAGCATTAGGATCTTGCACAAAGGTAAAAGATGCAAAAGTTAGTGATTTTCATGATAACGATAAAAAGGGGGTAAGCTCAAATTTATAAAGCTTAAGTATAAAATCTAAATTAGACCCTCCTTTATAATTTAAAATCAAGGTATGTCCTAGTATTGAATGTGATTTTGACATAGCCAAAGTAATACTATAGTTTGGAAACCTTAATTAAGTGATTTTGGTCATGTTTTAGGGACCATACCTTGGTCTTTGAATTGTGACCCCTTGAAAGAGAAATTTTTAAACAAGTTAGATCACTAGAAAACTAATGAAGTTAAATGTTAATGAAATATTTTAAAAATTTACTCAATATTTGTCATGGAACACCATGACTCTTAATATTTTATAGCCATACAAAGGGTTTTCTATCATATAGAATAAATAACAAGGTATGTCCTAGGATAAATGACCCAAAATTTCATGGGGTCCCTATTTTTTGGAAAATGGGGAATGTTGAACTCAAAAAAATATGACCTCTATGAGAAACATTTAAATATGTTAGAATTCAGATATCTTGGTTTAAAGTGTAACCATTAAGTAATCACCCCTTGGTAGATGTAACAAATATCATAATTGGTTCTCTAGAACTAAAGACCTTTCACTTGAAGGATTAGAGACTAAAAAATTGTAAAAGCATTCATACTAAGAGTGTGATTTGAATTGATTGACTAACGTGCCTTTGGGTTTCAGAATTAGTAGCTTCAAAATTCATGGCTTTGAATAAAATTTCTAGGTAAGCATTTTTAAATATGCATAATGATGACAAAATTTAAAGGGGATGGTTTGGGCATTGCTCTACTACCATCAAGGCATCCATATATAAGATAGAGGTACCTTTGGCTCCACTCTAGGCCTTGCTCCACAACTAGCCAAGCATCTAAAGCCTTGGTGGAGTTTACCTGAATCACCTTAAAAGGAATGTAACCTTTAATGTAAAGTTTGTTTCAACTCGATACACATATTTTTGTCTTTTTTTTATAAACTTGTAAAGGTTAAGAACCAGTTTGTTAGCTAGGTTTTAAGGAATTATAAAACATCTAATCAAGAACCACTCACTTTATACAAAATTTAAGTGCCATTATGTATAGATATTCATAATTTTAAGACATTCATCCAGTCAAATACAAGTTTATTAGCACCGATTTATAATTAGATTAAAAGCACATATCTTATGGAATAACAACTTTATTATTAAATTCTCCAAAATTTTATAAATCAACATATGACACAATATATTACTTTGTACAGACATATATTAAGATGTACATGAGCTTCAACACCTCAATTATTTAGATTCTAGAATTCAAACAGACACGAGAGAAATTTAAGACCTTACCTAGAATGCTTATTACTAGGATATAGGATACCACAACTAATCTAAGGAAAGAAAAGGATAGAAAGAAAACACATAATGAGAAAGCAAATTAGAAATAAAACTATATACTCCTACCTACTACTATACTAAACCAACTATATATTCCTTCGGTGGGGGTATAAGGGGTAGTTGAGAAGTAGTGTTTCAAGAACTATCCAATCACTAGTAGAGCTAGGTCATTTCCTTACAAATCCTTTAGTATAAATGCATTAGCACCTAAGATCTCTATAGTTTGGCATGGCCCAATCTAAAGAGGCATGAATTTATCATGTCAGCCTTTTTTCTTGTGGGATTTATCACATAGTAATATTATGTCTAATATTCAAAACATTTTGATTTTAGCCCT
>JARHVA010004400.1:1447500-1577645 GCA_037957365.1 Torreya grandis
ACTCTTACTTCATCTACTCATAAAGATGATGAGGTGATACCTCCCTAGTAGGGTTTAGTAGGTCGTGTTCCTCTTCCTCCTCCTCTAGATCCCCACCCATTGATTACATTATGGGATAGACAGACTTTGGCAGTTACAGAGTCTCTTATTAGGGATTCATTAGATAGAAGGAGAACATGATCACAATATGATCTTCCCCATTCCTACATTGTCACAGCTTTTGATCTATAGTATTTTCAAGAAGAGACATGGATAGCTGAGTGGGATTCAACATTGGAAGAAGAGTATGACTCATTGATTAGGAACAACACTTGGGATCTTGTTCCTCTTCATAAAGGAAGAAAATTAGTATGATGTAGGTGGATATATTAGAGTAATTTTTTAGTGGATGAAAATATTTATAAGTATAAATCATGCTTAGTGGATAAATGTTTTTTTGAAGTGGAAGGCATTGACTATATAGAAACTTTTATTCATGTTGCTAAGATGAATTACATTCGATTAATTATGACTATTGGTGTAACTCATGGTTAGGCTATACATCAGATGGATGTGAAGATAAAATTTATTCATGTGGATCTTCATGAGGAGATATATATGGAATATCTATAGCAGTTTGTTCAAAAATATTCATTAGTGTGTTGCTTACAAAAGTCTCTCTATGGTCTGAAACAAGCCCCCAGGGCTTGGTATTCTAAGATGGACACATTTCTTTTTTCATTTGGGTTCTTGAAATGTCACTCAGATCTAAATGTCTATATTTTATGGTAGGAGGATTCACTATTATACATAGTGCTCTATGTTGATGATCTCATTGTTATAAGCAACATATCATCCATCATCAGTAGTGTTAAGACTATACTTCAAGATAGGTTTTCTATGATAGACACAGTCTTATTGTACTATTTTCTTGGGATTAAGATAACATAGCCTTATTTTAGGATTACACTCTCATATCCCAAGTATTCCATGGAATTGTTAGCTTGGTTTCACATGGTTGATTGTAGGCCTACACCGACTTCCTTCTTATCTAGTGTTAGACTTGAGGTTCATTATTCCACTCCCTTTGTTAATGCCACATTGTATCATCAGCTTGTAGGTAGCCTCATCTATTTAAATCATACATGACCTAATATTTCATATATAGTTGGAATGGTTTCATGATTTATACAGACACCACATGAGCTTCATTAGAGAGACACCAAACATAGTTTGAGCTAAATTTAGGGCACTATCAGATATAGGATTCATTATATAGTAGGTACATGTTCATATTTGGTTGGATACATAGATTCTAATTGGGATGGTAATTATGATGATCATAAGTCCACTTTTGGTTACAACATTCACTTTATATCTAGCCCCATTTATTGGTAGAGTAAGAATCAACATGTTATTTCTCTTTCATCTATATAGGTTAAGTATTATGGTGTTGTTAATGTCACTACTGAGGCTATTTAGATTCAAAATATTCTCATTGGGCTTGTGTTTCATTTTGGAAGCCATTAGTCATCTACTATGACAACCAAAGCACTATCCAAATCTCAAAGAATCTAGTTCATCATCAAAGAACCAAACACATAGAGATCCATATGCACTTTATCAGGGAGTTGATTTAGGTAGAGATCATTAATATTAAATATTGTCTAATGTAGGAGTAGATTGTAGATATTTTCATCAAACCTTTCATGAGAGTAGGTATCTTCACTTGAGATCTCTTTGGGGGTGTGGGAAATTAGTTCTTAAGGGGACATCAGTTCTTCAAGGGGGTCTCCTAGACCTTCATTTTGAGGAGGAGTTTTTTATTTTAAGTTTTCTACTTTCCTCATCTATTTGAACAAAGTATCTAATATTGATACACATCATCAGGATTCTTATCTGCATAACCCTACCTAAGCTTTGATTATGGGGGCATTGGTCCATTTATTTGATTTATTGAATTTACTTGTATTTATTTTTTATATTAGTGCACTACTTACTTATTGTAATTAGTTTATTATGTAGATAGGATAATCTTTCTTAGGTAGTAGTCAACTTGGACACCTATCTTGTTACAATGGAGTTACACTCCATTATTCAAGGTAAGATAGGATAAGATTGCTTAACTAATATTCAACTTGTGTTGATCATTTACACAAGTTAGGCACCTATCTTTTTAGTGTGGAGTTGCACTCCACTATTCATGTAGTCAGATATCGATTAAACTACATGTGTTGTGTGAGTTCCCTAATCTTTAACTTTCATGCCTTGATCTATATAAGTAATGGCTATTTGTGTATTCTATATTAGATGAATATTGAATTATCAAAGTAATTCATCATATTTGAGTTATTTATTTAGTTTTTTTATTGTCTTGAATATATAGTTATTATTTATTACTATTACTATTTTATCTCTTATTTATGATTTATATTAGATTAATTAGATCCTATATCTAATTCTAACACAACTGGATGTTCTTTTTCATCTAATTATTGCATTAAGACAATAATAATCATGTGGTGAGAAGTGAAGGAATATAAGTAGAAATCTTTCTCAAAATATAGGCTAATTAGCATAGGTGCTTGTACTAAAGCTTCTTTAATGTATTAGAAATATTTATTATCTGTAGACATCCACTCAATCTTCATATCCTTTTTCAACATGGAATTCATATGTCTGACAATTTTGATAAATCTTGAAATGAATCTACACACAGTTAATTTTTATGAAAAATGACTTCAATTCTTTTTTAATATTAAGGAAATCAACATTGAAAATAATGTTAATCTTATTAGGGTCAATAGACATACCATCCTTTGTGATTATTTTTCCCAAGATTTTACCTTTGGTTATGCAAAATATACTCTTCTTAGGGTTCAAAGAGATACCAAAGGTTCTACACTTCTTTAGAACTTGTTGAAGGTGTGTCATGGGGTCCTTCCTATTTTTAGAGAAAATGATTAGGTCATCCATGTAAATAGTGATGAAATTAATGATCAATCTTTGAAATGCATGATCTATGCCATAGTGAAAGGTATCCCTAGCATTGATGAGCTTGAAAGGCATCCTTCTATATGTGAACATTCCCCACTTGGTTATGAAGGTCATTTTCATTATATCTTCTTTATTAACCAAAACTTGGTTGTAACTAGAGAAACCATCCAAGAAATACATCATCTGAGATCTACTAACCATTTGACCTTGACTAAGGAGACAAATAGGTAATTATCCTTTTTTGAAGAATGGTTGAGATTTTAAAAGTCTATGTAGAGTTTGATTTCATCATTTTTCTTTCTGACTGGGACCAAGTTAGCTATGGATGTAGAGTGTCTAATTGGGAAAAATATCATTGTATCTAGTAACTTATTTACTTATTTATATATGATAGGATCTAGCATTATCTTGATGGGTCTTTGCCTTTATCAGAAGGGTTTACATGCTTCCTTTAAAGGGATCGTATGAGTGATAACCTAGGTGTTGAAGACTTTGTGGTCTTTATATGACCATGTGAGGATGTCCTTAAATATGGACGAGATATTGAAGGACTTAGCCACTTATTCTTTGGTGTAGACAAGCTCAATGTTAATGTGATAAGGATTATTTGATGAACCTAAGTTAATTTGATTATAATCTTTTCCACTTGCTTTGGGTATTTTGGGTTTACTCGTTATCTTATTTTGGTTGAATATCCTCGAGAGAGAGAGACCATGTCCTCAGGGATACTATTATTTTTTATTTTAATTATGTCATCATCATTAGCTTTATCCTCCTTCATGAATTATTCATTTTGCTCATAAATTACATATGACTCAAAGAACCCATAATTAGTCATGAAGTTGATGATCTACTTATCATTGTCAAACACTATGAATTAGTTGATGTTGTTTATGATAGAAGGGAAATATATCATTTCAACCATAAATTTATCTAGTTTAAGGGCATTAGGTGGGACTAGGTTGGTTTCCATGGAAAACAACACAACTTCTAACTAATTTTGATCCCTAGGCCCAAAGTAAATATTAAATGATTTAAAACGTTTGATTAAATCCCATGCTCTATATTTTTATTTATTCATATTAGAAAGATTGTACTAATATTGGATATGTACCTACTTGATGACTAACTTTGAATAACCTCAAACCAATAATTTACTTACCTTATGTTTGATGACAAATTGAAGTCTGAAGATTAGGGCCCATATTCTATAAGATTATTAGTGTAGGTGAATTGAAGTCTATAAGATGTTAAGTATTTTTTACCAACTAGATTTGACAAATGATAGCTACCCTTGAGCCTTGCATAGTTGTCATACTATTGAAGTAAATCATTTATAATCATTCATTCTTGGCCATAGCACTTCTTTTATTTGAGCTAGAAATATCAAAGGCATATACACCCAAACTGATGGATTGGAAATTCAATTTCTCATTCCTGGCATTATACTCCATTATCATGAACTTCATCCTCAACTCTTACTTGATTTGGATGTGATTAGGCATGCCCTTCCAAGGTAACCACATATGCAATTAGTCCATGGACATATATCCATTCAAGGATTTCATCTAATATCTACTTAGTAACATCCCATATGCTTCTAGGATTTCCACAACCTGAATGTTGATGAACTATTAAATCTAGGGTTCATGAGCTAACTACATATGAATGTTCAATAGTTTTCTTACCACTTTAAACTTAGAATTGTCTAACTATGTGACAACTTTGTGAGACTTAATTGGAGTCATTCTGAAATTTTCACAAATACTTATACACATTATGTTAGTAGATGCCCTAGAGTCAAGAAAATAATTATGTATTTTCTTCCAAAATTTTTTGATAGTTAACAAAAATGGAGGAACCTCAAATTTACTTTTATACATCACTATATTAACATTTTTTTATTTATATTTACCTTTGTCTAACTTCTTGATTAAGGATTTAAGCAACATATCACATTGATCAGTGATTTGAGCAAGCTCATGCAAAGTAATGTTGGCTTTTATCTTCTTCATATCTTACATGATGTTGTATCCACATTTGGACCTAGTTGTAGCTAACTCTGTAGTATTCTAAGTATTAATGTTTATGTTCCAATACAAAAACAATGGTCATTGGATCTAGGGCATCATTGGGTCTAGGGTATTCTTGTAGATCTCAAGTGCCAGGTCATATATAGGTTGATAGGGAGTTATGGTGAGGCTGTACATCTTTTGAAATTTAGCATTAAAATATCTTATGGGTTCATTTGGGTATTGATTTAGGATAGTTAACTATTGGTATATGATTCTTGAACTAACAACCCTCCCAAATTATGCGATGAATGTATCATTAAACTAGTTCCATCTAATGATGGAATCCTCTGGTAATTTAGGAACTAGTCACGGGACACTTCCTTGAAGGTGAATAGGAAGAATCTCTAGAATACCTCTTCATGGATTATTTTTATCATCCTAAGGGAAACCTTGAAACTTGATATGATCTTCAACAATTATGCCCCTAGATGGATTAAAGAGAGGGAGGTATTTATCTAGTTTCTTGGGTAAATCATGAACATGATTGGGTACATTCATAGAATATCCTCCTAACCATGGCATTACTAGTCATGATGTGAAATAGAGGATGCATATGTTGGCTTACTAGAGAGAAAGGGTGGGATTTAGATCTTTTATGTTTCCCTTTATTATCACTAGCCTTATGATGGGTTTCTAGAGATTCAAGGGGAACCCTAGTCTCTGATTGAGATTTGGTTTTGATCTTAGGTAACTCCAAGATGATTAAGTGAAAATCTTTGTCAAAAAATCACAATACTATAAAGTTTCACCAAATATTACAGTAAAATGTAAATATTGGTCCAAATTGACATAAAAGAACACTATAGAAAGGCCCATAATTAAGCATAATGGTCTTATTTCACCTTTACTAACCTGGATCTTTTTGAGCTTTAGATCATGTGAAAATTTGTTTGAAACTTGGTTTAAACCTATAAATATCAATGTTAAAAATAATATATTAAGTGATCCTTAGTATATTAGGCTTTATTGAAGTGTCTTAGGACAAAAAATTTCAAATAAAATCATGATACTACTTGAATATACTCTGTTTGGACTTTTAGAGCCTTGGCCTAGTGATCCTTCACACAATAATATGATTAGAAATCAATCTTTAAACTTATTATCACAAACCAAAAATTCTCAGTTTAAATTATGTAGAAATTTGTACATATTTATTAAATAGAGTTAGATCCTTTTAAATAATTCAATGTAATTCCTATCATTAACTCCTTAGATTATATTTAAAAAGATCAGAGGGGTAATGCTAAAATATCCATAGATTTGATTCAATATTTAAAGGATCTCTTTGGAAAAAACTTTTCATAGGGATCCTTCAAAGGTTACAAACATCTCAAAAAAATTGTGAATAAAATGTAGTGTTCATCCTAATATTTGTGTATTTAAAGAAATTATGCTATGCATCAATCAAAATACACTTTAATTTACTCAAAGTCCTCATTTTAATGCCAACTCTTCTCTGTTGATGTATGTATGTGTCAAGGACATAATATGAATAAAAAAATAACATTTCTCAAATTATGGTATAGGTCATGAAAAAATTTGGACTTCACTTAGTTTTACTGGAGAGATTATGTGGTGACCACCTTTTAGTTTACAAGTAGATCCTGCTGTAGGGATGACAAGAACATTGACAGTGACACAATCTACCTAAATTTTGTTATGATGTAAATTGCTTTGTATTTGCCAATTTAAGCCCAAATTATTAAACAAACAAATAAATATTTATAGTAAGTGTTAATATAAAGTAATCCATGTTTAAAAATTCAAAAGGAGGAATTAAGGTAGGGTAGAAAATAAAGTTCCCTTGCAATAACAATGACTAATATATCTCCTTTGGTTTCTTCTAAAAATAATGCAAATGAAACTAATAACTTTGAGGTCCTAGTGCTTAGACCCAAAAGACCATAAGTGTAGTGATGATTCTTGGGTGAGTATAATGCACCTATCTAAAAAGGATGCTTTAGAATGCTACCTACAGTAAATTACCTTAAACATATTCACTATCAAAGTAGGAAGAACATAAAGTATACATAATACATTTTTTATCCTATCTAAAAGCAAAAACTAATAAGATTAACTCAAAGCACTAAATCCATATTTTTAACCATTAAAAAAATGATATAATATATTATTAATAAATATTGAGAAATAGGAATGCATGAAAATAGTGAGCTAATTACTAGAATTTCCTCTTTTTGAATTAATTGACAAAATTATGTCTCTAAATTTATAATGAAGGGAAGAACCCCTATTTATTGGCCATTTAAATGCCCTAGCTAATTATAATGGGAATTGGGTAATGTGACACCTATCAGTAGATAAGGTCTCTCATGTCCTAAAGTTACAAAATATTCCACATAAAAAAATGGAATATTTTACAATGCAATTTGAAGGACCTTGGGACATGATTCGTGTTCAAAGGGAATCCTATAGATAGCTACTTTTTTCCTAAAGAGATAGGCTAGGATCCCAAAGGTATTGTTGATGATGAATTTGTTCCTAGAAAATAAGATGGAGCACTAATGCTAAATGAGAAAGAAGGCATTTTAAGAAGGGTTGATGAGGTGGTGGATCTAGGGATGGTAGTTGGTTTTTGGGCTTCAAATTTCCCTTTCCATGCTTGGGAGCATTTATTATAGTCATTATTGATCAATATTAGATCAATTATGGGTTCCTTCAGGAAATTGGCTATGATTTTGACCATTGCATCATGTTTACCTATGAGAGGTCCCACAGCTTCATTTATGACCACAACCTTCTCTATTATCTGATTGACAAAGGCTACTAAATCTACCATCTATTTTTCAAAGGTCACCCCTCTATCCATGGATTGCTTTCATAAGTTCACCATAAAGTTTTGTAGTTGAGATCTAAAGGTATCCTTGCTAATGATGGAGGTATATTTATTATCTAGGTTCTTAATTTTAGGATCCTTTAGAAATGTGATGACTCTGTCACTTTGTTATGTATGGGATCTTCCTAGGGACCTTATTTCTTCAATCCATTAGTTTAGGTTGTTTATCCAACAAATTACATAGGACTAAGCAATGCTCAAGTCCTATAAGGGAATCAGATTTAGGTCCTCAAATTTCTTCATTTTGATCAAACCCATCAAGTTGATTATCTTTCTATCATACCCTCCATATGAATCTTCTTCCTTGAGGACTTTATTATATATTTCAACTCCCGTTACCTTGTACCAAGCCAAGGTATTCAACATATCAAACATATCTTCCATGACCTATTCTACTATTTGTATGGTCTACTATAGTAAGGTGTCCTTGTGTTTCTACTCCAAGTTATTTATTTTTTGCTACACTTCCTTAACCAATTTGGTAGCCACATATATGGTTACTTGGAGAGATAAGAGGGGGTCTTCCTCATATTATTGTTGTTGGCCTTGTTTAGCCTTCTTTATTTTTGTCATCTGAAACAAGGTTTCTTTTGATTCATAAAGGATTATCCGATCATGGTGGGTGACCTTATTCTTGGTTACCCTCTTCATTTCCTTGGCCTCCTTGTCATATTTCAATTTAACCTAGGGGAGTCCATTATTACCAAGTTTGGGTTCTCCATAGTGGCTAGTTGCATCTTCTTAATCCATGATTTATATGAAGAGCCACATGGGGGATGTGATGATAGAGGCAATGGTTGAGCTAGAGTCATCCCTTGAAAGGTAGACATCTATGAGGCATCAGTAGTAATGACCAATATAAACATAGAGTTATGGGATGAAAAATCACTAGTGCTATTTAAAGGACTAGCAAAGAACATGGGAACTTGGGGAATGATGATAATGGGAATATTATTAGGTAGTTGTGGTCCAAGTCTATGTTTAGGCATAAGACTAGGCATGATTGGGGTAAAATTGTTCACTATTGAGATCCTAGAGGTAGATGATATGGTAAAGGGGGTAATAGTGGCTAATAACATGGTTATAGGTCTGATCACAGGTCTAGTGAAGGGTCTATAAGGTAGGAAGTTGACTTGACCTAGAGTTGGGGAGTGATCAAATATGCTCAAGGGTTAATTAAGGAGGAAAAAGGGAGGTAAGGAAATATGCTTTTAACCTAAAATATTTGGTCCTTCTCCAATGGGAGGAAGGAGAGCCAATGCTGAAGTTGAAGTTGCCAGAGTAGAATCTATTGAAGGTGTCACATGCATTGTAGTAACACTTTGCACCTAGGATAGACTACCAGATAGGACCCCTAAGGTGAAATCTTACCCAAATTTTTTTCTAGTGCCAGTCCCTCCTTTCTCCAAAGTAGAAGATAATGTCTAAAGAATTTTTTTACTAAATTACAGATCAATTGGGCCTTCCTCTTTAGCATTGGTAGCATGGATAGGAGATGCTAATATTCCTGCTTGATTATCTTAGTGATTGGATAATTGAAAAAACCCAATACCATCTATTATTCCTTTCACCTATGTGATCCTAGTAGCCTTTAACCTATGATTGAATTATATGTTATCATTTGTATTGAGGTAGAATTGGTCCCCATCTTTGGTCTCATTATGGTATGTAATCCTGAGATCTACCTTGTGTCTAATGTAGTGATTTAACATCAAGTGGTAGGTTTGCATTCCCCATCAGTATCCTTTTCCAGACTAAAAATGGACCTATGTTTGGTAGAAACTATGATTGAGTGCCAATTTTAAATTTTAAATCAACTGATGCTGATTAATTAGAGGTGGACAAGTCCCTTCTTCTTGTTTTTGCATAGTCCATCTACTCCTATGACTAGTTAGAGGGTGATATCCTGCTTAGCCAGCTTGTGTGTCACTATGGTGGGTAACCTAAATGGGGCCATCCTAATTTCCACTACTCTAATTACATTATAGTTAGGGTAATAATAGTAGTCTCCTAATGTGCTAAGTATTACCCTGATCTCTTTAGAAAACTTGGGCATAGTCTTTTTGTGGATGGCTATTTACACAATTGGGTAGAACTCTTAGATGATGGATCACATTTCTTATCTACACCTATAAATTATTAATTTTTTGAAGACATGGGAGATGGTCCATTATATGCTTGGGTCCTAATTGGTAAAGTGGGGGAATTTTAGAGTAGCACAGATGGTGCCAACCAAGTAGGACATCATATAGAAATGATTTCCTTAGTTGGCCATGGTCTTCTTGATTTGGGCAGCCAAATTGTAGGAGATGATCTCCCTAAGGGCGGGTCATGGAGTCATATATGATCATAAAAAGAAGTGGAACCCACTTATAATCCATGTGGCTAGTATCTTATGCTCCATGAAACCTATTCATCATGGCCATCCCCATTCTTTTTCTTTTTCTAAATTGGGTGATGGGGATCTGATTGATTTTAGTTTTGTAGATGATCCTCCTAAGGTTATTTACCTAAATTATTTAGACTTATCTAATATTATGTGAATCAATCCATTGGGTCATGGTTTCCTAATTATAGACAATTTCAAGCATGGTAAAGTCATAATAGGCTTGAAATGCCAATCCAACTATGTAAGTGATATCATTGCCTAAATTGACATATTTGATCATGTTATCCACACACCTAGATTGAATTAAAATTTTGTGGACCAAGGCCACATAGGGGAACACCTCTAGATTGGATGTAAATATGTGTAATCCTATAGACTTAAGTTCCAAGATGTTAGAACTTTCCTCTACAACACTGTGAGATTCCTCATCATCACTATTCTAGTCCATGGTTATTTTCACATGGTAGAATGAGTCATTCTAGTGTTTATCCTTTGTGGCTAATGCAATAAAATTAAATATAGTGTCTTAGAAGAATATTTTTGTCTCATATGAATTTAGAAATGGAAGTTGTTCAAACTTGGTAGCTTTAGACACTCATGCTTTGGCCATGACTTCTAATTTTTAGATTGATGAGTTTGCATATTATTTAGATGTCAAATAAATCCACAAAATTTTTCTAGCAAATGATACATAACACTTCAGAGTTTTCAATAAATAACAAGTTTTAATGCTGAGCTTCATGACAATAAGATTTAAACCACAATTTTTTTAGAATTTTGAACTGAAAGATACAAGTAATAAATGTAATGCATCTTTAACTCACTTTGTCATAAATCCTGGGTGGCTCTTTTGTTTTGTGGAATATTTAGATTGGCTCACAACTCCTTTTAATGTTTCCTATCTTGACCCCCCTTGTTATGGGTCAATGTGGTCTTGGGACCCCTGCTAGCTTACCAAGTGGCATGATTTTATTAGATTATTCTATCATGTAATTATATTATATGAAAATACTAATAAACCCATCCATTATGACACCTTTCCACATGTCACCTTTTCATTAGATCACTTTTCAGTGGGTCTCATAGCTTCTTTTGATCATGATATAACCATGTGCTAAGGGGTTTATGTCTCACTAGTCCATTGGAATTTCTTTCTAGGTGGCTTCTACATAGCATCTAGATGTTCAAGATTGGGTGACTAAGTGACAAGTGTAACCTCATCATAAACTTATGGTGTTATTATAGTTAAAATTGTCACTTTATTCCTGGGGGTGCAAAGGGTGTGATTGAATGCTAAGTGTCATGATGTGGTTGGATCTCTCTATCATAAGACTTTTGAAAGTAACTTGAATCTCAAAAAATCATGATTGGGTGCTACGTGCCATGATTTGATGATTTTTCTCCTTTGTAGGTTAAGGTATAGTGATCAAATGACAAGTGGAATATTCCTATTGGGTCACTTAGTTTTAAGACTTGAGATAATAATGGGATCCTTAAGAAATCAAGACTAGATTCCAAGGGGCATGTTTTTATGGATTCATTGGTGTCACAAACCTTTGTGACTTCTCTTTAAGTTTAAAATGCCACGAATGGGTACCAAGTGGTATACTCTAGTTAGGGTGCTAGGTCATGGCCATTATCAAGATTAAAATTTATATGACTAAGTCCAAAACTTCACATAACCAAGTGATTAACACATGCATTGCCTTTGCAAGTTGATTGAGGTTGAATTGGCATTGATATCATGCATGAAGGTAAAAGATGTAAAATTTAATGATTTTTGTGACAAAGACAAAAAGGATGTAACCTCAAATTCATAAATCTTAATTAATCTGACTTAGACCCTCCTTTATAACTTAAAATCAAGGTACATCCTAGTATTGAATGTGATTTTGACATAACCAAAGCAATACTATAGTTCAAAAACCTTAATTAAGTGATTTTGGTTGTGTTTTAGGGACCATACCTTGGTCTTCAAATTATGACCCCTTGCAAGATAAATTTTTAAACAAGTTAGATAATTAGATAACTAACAAATTTAAACATTAATAAAACATTTTAAAAAGTTACTTGTTAATATTTGTCATGGACCACCATGACTCTTAAGATTTCAAAACCATACAAAGGGTTTTCTATCATATGGAATAAATAGAAAGGTATGTCCTGGGGTAATTGACCCAAAATTTCATGGGGTACCTATTTTTGGGAAAATGGGGCATGTTGAACTCAAAAAATTAGCTCTTCTCTATTGATGTATATCTGTGTCAAGGACATAATGTGAACAATAGAATAACATTTCTCAGATTATGGTATGGGTCCTAAAAACCTTGGGACTTCACTTAGTTCTGATGGAGAGATTATGTGGTGACCACCTTTTAGTTTACAAGTAGACCCTATTATAAGGACAATAAGAATATTGACAGTGACATAATCTACTTGAATTTTTTTATGATATAAATTGTTTTGTATTTACCAATATAAACCCAAATTCTTAAATAAACAAATGGAGATTTACAGTGAGTTTTAATCTAAAGTAATTCATGTTTAAAAAATTTCTAAAGGAGGAAGTAAGGTAGGGAAAAAAAGAAATTTCCCTTGAAACAACAAAGACCAATAGATCTCCTTTGGTTTCTTTTGACAATAATGCAAATGAAATTAATAGATATTAGATCCTAGTGCTTAGACCTATAACATCATAAGTGCAGTGAGGATTCTAGGGTGAATATAATTAACATATCTAAAAAGAATTCTTTAAAATGCTACCTATAGTAAATTACCTTAAAAACATTCACTAGAAGAGTAGGAAGAAAATAGAGCATACATAACAAACGTTGTTAGCCTAGTTGAAAGAACAAACTAAAAAGAATCATTCAAAGCATTAAAGCCAAATTTTTAACCATTAAAGAAATGAGATCATATATTATTAACAAAGATTGAGAAATAGGAACACATGAAAATAGTGATCTAATTATTGGAATTTCCTTTCTCTTGGCATTAATTCATAAAATTATGTCTCTAGTGCTTTGAATGCATCTTGTTAGTTTGTGATTTCAACTAGGATAACAAACTTTGTTATGTATCCTCTATTTTCTATTTTCTCTTCTAGTAAATGTGTTTAAGGACATTTAATATAGATAGCATTTTAAATCATCCTTTTAAGATGTGTGCATTACATTCACCCTAGAATCCTCACTCCACTTATGATGTTCTAGGTCTAAGCATTAGGATCTCATAGTCATTAGTTTCATTTGCATTATTGTCAAAAGAAACCAAGGGAGATCTATTGGTCTTTGTTATTGTAAGGGAACTTTATTTTATGCCCTAACTTACTTCCTCCTTTTGAATTTTTTTTAACATGAATCACTTTAGATTAACGCTCACTGTAAATGTCCATTTGTTTTTTTAATAGTTTGGTTTTATATCAATAAATATAAAGAAATTTACATCATAACAAAATTTAGGTAGATTGTGTCACTGTCAATTTTTGTTTTTATCCCTACAACAAGGTCTACTTATAGCCTAAAAAGTGGTCACCACATAATCTCTTTAGCAAAATTGAGTGAAATCCCAAGGTTTTCTAGGACTTATACCATAATATAATAAATATTATTCTATTGTTCACCTTTTTTATGTCCTTGACATGGACATACATCAATAGAGAAGAGTTGGTGCTAAAAGGAGAGATTTGAGTAAATTATAGTATATTTTGATTGATACATATTATAATATATTTAATACACAAAGATCAGGATAAACACTTCATTTTATTCTCATTTTCCATGACATATTTTCAACCTTTGAAATATCCCTTTGAAAAGTGTTTATTGTCAAAGATCCTTTAAATCTTGACTCAAATCTGAGGATATTTTAGCATTACCCCTCTGATCTATTTAAATTTAATATAAGGATTTAAAGATAGGCATGCTATTGAATTCCTTAAAAGGATCTAGCTCTATTTGATACATATTTTCAAAGTTCTACATAATTTGAACTGATAATTTTTGGTTTGCGATAATAAGTGTAAAGATCAATGTCTAAGTATATTATTGTGTGAAGCATCACTAGGCCAAGGCTTTAAAAGTCTAGATAGAGTATATTCAAGTAGTATCATGATGTTATTTAATTTTTTTTGTTTTGATACACTTAAATAAAGCCTAATACACTAAGTATCACTTAATATATTATTTTTAATGTTGATCTTTGTAGGGTTGAATGAAGTTTATAATAAATTTGTGCATGGTCTAAAGCTTTGAAATATCTAGGTCAGCAAAGGTGAAATAAGACCACTCTACTCATTTGTGGGCCTTCTTGTAGGGTTATTTTGTGTTAATGTGGACCAATATTTACTTTTGTTATAATTTTTGGTGAACCTTTTCATTATTATGCATTTTTGATAGAGCTCTTTGCTTAAACATATTGGATCTGCCTAAGATCCTAACTACATCTCATTCAAAGACTAGGGTTCCCCTTGAATCTCTAGAAACCCATCATAAGGCTAGATCTAATAAAGGGAGATATATAATATCTAAATCCCACCCTTATTCTCGAGTAAGCCAATATATGTATCCTCTATTTCACATTCAACTAGTCATGGGATGGTTATTAGGATCTTTCATGAATGTACCCAATCTTATGCATGATTTGCCTAGGATCCCAAAAAAATACCTCCATCCCTTCAATCCATTTGAGGTTATAACTATTGAATAAAATATTAAGTCTTTCAAGGCTAACCTTAGCCTCCTAAACATAATCCATGAAGATGTAGCTTTTAGACTCTTCCCATTCACCTTAAAGGACGTGTCCTATGATTGGTTCCTCAATTTAATTAAAAATTCCATCATTGGATAGAACTAGTTCAACGATACCTTCATCACACAAATTGGGAGGGTTGTTAATCTAGGAATCATCTACCAATATTTCACTATCTTAAAGAGAGACCAAAATGAACCCATAAGAGCTTTCAATGATAAATTTCAAAATATGTCTAACTTCACCACAACTCCCTATTAGCATAAAAATGACCTAGAACTTGAGATCTAAAAGAATATCCTAGACCCAATGACTACTATTTTTCTATGCAAGGACACAAACATCAATACGTTACTACAAGCATATGTAGAGGCTATACACATTGATGAATAAATACACCCATAGGGGATTCATGATTTTTCTATCCCAAAAATCAACCCAAATTTATCGCTAAATTTAGCCCCAAATGTAAACCAAAATATGCCAACCTTGAATCAGATACCTAGCCTTAATCAATTACCATTAAGCCATGCAAATTCTAGCCAATGATTGGGATTATTTGACCAGTTTAATGTTGGGACTCGTCCCTAGAATAATAACCAAGATCTAGTCTCTGTTAATAACTCTAACACCCAAATCAATGTTTAAAACCTAGTCCAAAACACCAAACCTGACTCCTCAAAAGGAGACCTAGAAGCACTTAGGAGGATGGTTCAAAAATTAGGTAGTGATTTTTTGAACTTAAAAAGGCAAATGGGGGATGTGGGAGAAGTTTCTAATATAAATTACACATTGTAAAAGTATAATAGACCTTTCAACAAGTTTAACAATAATGAACCCTCAATCAACAATATGTCTAACATAAATATCTATGAATTGGCCTAGCTTAATTGGTGTATGTTCCATAACACGACCCGACATAGAGAATTAGACTTCATGTAATTTGGAAATGCTTTCAAGATGTTTTGAGGTGAGATAGAAAGTTATGATGTTATATTTGTCAATCAAGACAACACTAACAATTTTGGGAACATAAGAGCACCTGATAGTGTGTCCAACCCCACCGAAATGACCCTCATGGTCAAAACTTATGAGTTTCTTGACCAAGAAGAAACTAAGCCCAAAATTAACATGTATGAGATCCACATTTTCCAATAATATGAGAAACATAATTATGCATTGAGAAATAGAACCCAAAAAGAACCTAAAACAACTTCCACACCCCCTAATAAAGTTGACACTCCAAATCATTAAACTAATGATAAACCTCCTCATCAAATGGGAAAGGATACTCAGCCTACTGAAGAGTTAGCTACAACTCATTCCAAAGGTGAATACACCATTGTTGAAGATATGAAGAAGATCAAGTCCAATATTTATTAGAGGTATAATCATTAAGAGGGGGGATGAATTAATGAGCCTATATATTTCAATTTCAATTCCAATATTTTCAAATTATTAAACAATCAACATATATCAACTTGATCACGTAACATTAACAAGAGAGCACATTTATTCAATGCATACACAAGATCAAACACACAACATAAAGTTCTTTTGAGAAACCCTCATGGGGAATAAAACCCATTCTTAAGCCTAAAACACATAGACTACTTGTCCTATAAGAGATTATAAATAAGATACTAGTTAAGTCCCTTAGACCAAAAACCTTGATCAAGTCCTTTTTACCAAAGGCCTTTATTGAAAAACTTGTTTTACAAGGATCAACTGCCCCTAAGGAAGATTAAGTCCTTTAGACCCTCCTTTGAAGTGAACACCTCCACCTTAGAAATGATGTCTTCAACACTTGATGATGGATCTAAAATTATCTAACCCTTGCTCAAACTCCATCTCTAACTCACATAGGCCTTTCACATAGGCATGCCATAATCTCTCTCCTTAACTCAAACTATCCTCATATGCACACTTAGAACTCTTTGAATATCCTCAAACTACAAGATCACTAATTTGACATAAAAAATATGATCTACAAGTCATACACATAGTCAAAAAACTCCTCTACTCATTAATTAAAGCAATAGGCACACTACCTATCCTTTCTTCTTCACTTCAACACATACTCCTATCACACAAGCCTTTTACAAGTCTTGCACATGTCTAGAAACCATCATATTTGGTTTCACTATATATATAGAGCATTCATGAATTATCAATTCCACAATCTTTCCTTGTCAATCACAATACATGCATTCACCCTTAAGTCATCTAACATGGGTCACACTTAAGCACAACTCTCTTTCAAATAAGCTCAAGTCACCTTTTAGGTCCTATGATGACCCATTCACCTCTTTGACACTTATTCAAGAAAAATAGGAACATAAGAACACTTTCCAACATATGGGCCCATGCCACGTGAGCTATAAGTCCCCTTTAAGTTCTAAAATCCATCATAACACTCTTCTGATAACCCCTAATTAACTTAAACACCTCTTTATACATACTCATTATGAATGAAAACATAGTTGACTTATAACCCTTTGTTCATACTACATATGATTGGTCAAACATTAATTATGCACATAGATTGTCCTTATAGATTATAAAACATACTCCAATAGCTAGTTCACCTTTAAACATCGAGATACCAACAAACACAACTCAAATACCCTTCTTGGGTTACTTGCAGAATTGCACAAACACATAGTCAAATTTGAACCTCAATATATTTTAGTATACACACTTTCATATCTTCAAATATATATTTACAGATGTACCTTGGAGTCCTCTACAAATTCTTATTTTACATAATGAGAAAATTTTGCATATATTGAAAGATATATAATAAAAATTGAGCACTAGTTTTTCCTTTGAAAATTTAAATCTAAACGATCACAGTTAAACTTTGGTCACTTAAAAACACATATTATTTCCTCATTAATTAGATCAAATACACATCATAAATCTTATTTAAAATTTAAATTATAGTGTGTCACTACCCAAATGTTAAAATTTGAATACTTGGCATCATATCACTTCTTCCTGACATTTTGGAACAAGCATGCTCTGTCAATCTCCTATACATAGCTTAATATTTATATATGTTAAACATTGGACACTTTTAACTCTTTTCTCTCAATATTATCCATTGATATTGATTAGTATGAACACCCACTCATCATCATATCTTATAAGTACCTTAGTCTTTACCTCTACCTATTGTTAAAAAACTATAACTTTGACCTCTTTGACTTGATACACATTTTTAGATCAATCTATATGATCTCCCAGAAAAAAATTGATCTTAATTTTGTGTTTATATTTATCCCTTTCAAAATCAACTAAGTATGGGAACCATTGTAATCTATTTGCAAGGTCAACTTTGGACCTCAATAGCTTTTGTTACGTTTAGATGCATGATCTAAAATTTGGACTATATTATCTCCTCACATAGGAGAATACAAACATATATCAATATTATCTTAGAACCCTTGTTCATGAAAGATGCAACACCATTAATCTTCTTACTCAATTTTTTCTACCATAGAGCCAACTATGTCAAGAACTGCCTAGAAAGCAAACTTAGCACATGCATATATTTTGATGTGTTTCATTTCATAACCTAAAATTTAGAGATTATTAAATAGTCATGAAAATAAATAAACCCATATGATAAACTTGTACTAAAATTTCCACACATTCAAAATATGACTACATCAAAATTCTTACTCATCTTTTCTTGCCACATTACAAATTTGGCTATGGGAAAACACTGTCAAACTACCTAGGAGCCCAACTTTGCACTTGAATATATTTTATCATGATTAGTTACGTGACATAAGATTTAAAAACTATAAATTAAGTATAAATTTTATCACAATCATATGACCAAATCCTCCTGAATCATTCACATGTGGCAATGGTGATGTCAAAAAACTACCTACTTAGATTTTTTGCCACTAGACCCAAAATATTTAGATGAAAATAATGATCAACTAGATGAAATAAACTTATGAAAAAAATTACTCAAAGAATATAAAAATTCTTATGGGACCTATTTCACATTATATGTACTTTATATTCATCCTTAATCATCTCTAACCATGCCAAAATAATAGATCAACCAAGCCTCCTTTAAGCATACCAGGACAAAAACATTAGACACTTTGTCATTGTCACTTAGGCTAACAAGGAAATTCATCCACTCATTGGGACACATCCATGATGTTACCATGAAATCATTGAAAACTCTCCAATAATATCCCCCTTTGTCATTAATTTCAATACCCATCATAGAATAATATAAAGATCACCTTCCTTCTCTCTCTTCAAGCACTCTCAAAATAGGAACTTTCTCCCCCTTTGAAAAAATGACAAAGTGGGAACCAAATAATTTTTATGACCTAAAATAATACCAATATGATAATACCATATGATAAATATATTACAAACTCCCCCTTATCTTGATCCCACATCTTTTTGCCTTGACAACTTCCTCTTGCTACAAGCCAACACTCTTATTCAACTAAAAACTACAACTAATGAATAAAGACCACACAAAACATTGAAGTATAAAATAATTTACCTATATATATATAAAATTTAATCCCCTTAATATTTATGATCCATTGCATCACGTAGGCATCTTTAGATCTCCATACACCATGAATAGCCACCATACAGGTTCACTAGCCTTCTCTCTCAAACCACTTCAAGGACCACCAATAAAACTTCATGCCACTCACCAAATATAAAATAGGATATAAACCAACTTGATAACACTCATATAAACATACATACCTTTCTCTTTTGGAAACACTTATCAAAAACATCAAATCTTCATGCTAAGCCTGTTTGGACTCCTTTAAACCCTACCTGGAACTTGTAGAGCCCAAAAATTTTAGTGGACACATCTTCAAGACTTGAAACATAATATCTAGATCAATATCATATTACCCTTCAATCGCACCAACTTGAAACAACTATCTCATCCTCTATAATATACTTCTTTCACAAACCAACTTGCTAAATAGGCCTTCATCTTGACAAAAACATGAATAACTTGAAAACCACAAACCCTCAAATATATGTGAAGCTTGATTTGAAAACCCATTTATCCCATTAATCCTATTAATAACTCTTATACCTCAAATAATTTGTCAAACCACTTTTATATCATATCCCAAAACCCTAGAAACTCAAAACAAATAAGGTAAACAAAATAGCTTTCAATCAACGTCCACCTTTGAAACTTCTTGTACACCTGGAGATAACCATTTCACATTTCTAGATCAATATTTGAGATTCCACATATTTGGGAACCCATACATCTTATAACCCATTTTAGGACCTGCATACTTTTAAAGACAAACTATGAAACCTTAGAGCAAACAAAAATTCTCCAATTGCACAGAAAATATATTCAAATCTTGAAATCACTTATAATACATCAAAAATAAGTGCACATAAATTTTTGAGTATCAAACTCATTATTCCAATTTTAAACACCCATTATAACCCTATAAACACTACATACACAATAATACTTACTCCTCCACTGAAAGGAGTCTCTTAATAAACATAGACAAAGACACCATACTTCACAATGTCTTAGAATAGTGTGAAACTAGGAGTTACCCACAACTCCTAATATTCCTTCTCCTCCTTGGTTATTTGATACTTTTATTTCTTCTTCTTAGGATTAATAGAAACAATATGCTCATCTACTACACTATTCTCCTCTATGATTGGATTGACAATACATGGAGATAACATAGATTTATGACATACCTTTTCATATGTAGAATCTTCCTTGCAGCTTTGAACCTCATCACTAGGAACTAAAAATTTATGTTATTTGAATGAAACTTACTTAAAAATAATAATATGTTCACTTGGATCCATACTTACCTCAGAGCTAACCTCAACTAGTACTTTGGTCTCTTCCTCGAGCTTGGTATCTTCATTCACAACATGAGCAAAAAATGAGAGCCCTTGGCACTATTCACCTTCTGTAGCATTCTCCACCATATAAAATAGATTACTTGGACCTATAGTATCATCATGACACATACTTACCACCTTTGGCTTCTATGAGTTAATTTGACTTCTTCTTTACACTATAAGATCCTAATTAAACATATTCTAATTTATAGGTATTTGCTTATATAATCTAGAAGTTTGACCTCTCTATTCATAGTTGTATAAAACCATTATTATTGAAGTGAACTCAAATTTCCCTACTTGATATGGAAAAAATATTGAAAAGTGTCCAATGTCATAAAAACTGAGACAAACAATTCCTTTTGAAGAAGACTCACCTTGCCTTATGTTATTTGGATAATGCTTAGCAAAGTGTCCCTTATCAAGATAGTTGAAACACTCACCCTTGGTCAAACCTTTTGACAAATGAATCCCATCATATTTCCATGAAAAATAAATTATAATAGGTCTCTTTCATTCTCTATATCTATGCCCAAACTGATTACATGTGTAATAGTAACCATTATAATTTACATACCTCATGGCATTTGGTTGCTTGATCTGATTTGTTTTCATTTTTCCAACACCTTCATTCCTTGTCTGATGATTTTTCTTCAAAGCATGATTTTCCATGTTCATATTAGTCTTCATATTGTCTTTAATTGATTTCGCTAGTTCTTCTTTATATCCAAGATCATTTCTATCACTTGCATGCTTTTGATCATTCATAATATTATCAAGATCACTTGAGTTCTTTTTAAATATCAAAAATGACTTCACCTTAATAGATGTTTTCTCTAACTCAGATGTCAATGACTCATTTTCAATTACATACCTTTAACATTCATCTTCTTTAGATTTTAAGCTTGTAGATAGGATTTCCAATTGACAATTGAGATGCTTGACTATATCTTCATGCTCCTTAGTGTCTTCATTCGTTATTGCCTCATACACATTAAATTTCTCCTCATAGTATTTGAATTTAGATTTCATCTTCTTATTGATCTTATTCTCAATATCTAGTTCTTCATGATCATTCATCAATTTAGTCTCATAGTCCACCTCATCTTCATCATCATCTGAATCACTTCAAGTAGACTCGTTTTGATGTGAGAAACTACCTTCCTTATCCATGAATAGGGACTCATCTTCAATAAGACCATCATCTTCATGATCATACTATACATCACTAAATTCACTCTCATCTGATGAGCTACAATATTCTTTGGTATAGAGACTCTTCTTGTCCTTGAAGTACTTCTTCTTGTTATCAAACCTTCTAAATCATTTTTTTCTTTTATCAGATCTAAATGATCTCTTGCCATCATCATGACCTTGATCATGATATTTATAATCATCCTTATTATACTTATGAGGTAAATTATTAGCAAAATGTCATATCTCTCCATAATTGAAAGATTTAAAGGGTAGTTTACCATTATAATTTCCTAAAACTATTTTGAATTTTTTTGAAATCAAAGCAATTAGTTCATCCTCATCCATATCAAAAATTCATCCTCCTTTGGTTTCTTACCTTAAAATTTATTCTTTACATTCATTTTAGTCTTAAAATTTGCTTCCTTCTTTGGTGGTATATCATCATTTACTCTCATCTCATATGAAGTAAGGGTGCCATGCAATTGATCCATATTTAACTGAGTAAGAACATGAATTTATTCTATAGTAGATAATTTTAGATCAAATTTTAGGGATAGAGACCTTAATACCTTTTGAACTACAGTAGCCTCTTCAAGGTTATCTCCAAGACCTCTGATGATGTTCATAATCTCATTAACTCTCTATAGAAAGGATTCCATAGAATCTTATTCCTTCATCTTGAGACTTTAAAATTGCCTTATGTGAGTCTACAATTTAGAAAGCTTGACCTTTGAATCTCCTTCATAAATGATCTACATTTTGTCCCATATCTCTTTATAATATTTACAATGGATTACCTTTGTGAAATTAGTCTCTGTAAGACCACAAGTGATGGCATTCATTGCCTTAGAATTATTATCAAAAAACTTCTTGTCTATAGCACTAGATGGAGGAGTAGTAGGAACAACATAACAATCCACAACATATTACCATACATCAAACCCTAGGGACATAATGTATGTCCTCATCCTTACATTCCAAAAAGCATAATTGGATCCATTGAACATTGGTGCTTTCTTGGTAGATAAACCTCCTTGTATTTGATGACAACCGATATTATACCTTGGATCACCTTCAAGTTATCAATCCTTTACCATAGGACCTGATTTGATACTAATTTTTAGAGGTACAATCACTAAGAGGGGAGATGTATTAGTGAGCCCAGATATTTCAATTTGAATTATAATCTTTTCAAACTATTAAATAATCAACATATATCAACTTGATTAAGTAACATTAATGAGAGAGCTCATGCATTTAATGCCCACACAAGATCAAACACACAACACATAGTTCCTATGAGAACTCCTCATGGGGAATAAAACCCACTCTTAAGACTAAAAAAATGGACTACCTATCCTATAAGAGATTACAAATATAAGATTGGTCAAGTCCTTTAGACCAGAAACCTTAATCAAGTCCTTTTGACTAAAGGCCTTTAGTGAAATACCTATTTTACAAGGAAAAACTACCATTAAGGAATATCAAGTCCCTTACAACCTTTTTTGAAGTGAACTCCTCCACCTTATAACTAATGTATTCAACACTTGATGATATATATTTGATTTTATAACCCCTACACAAACTCCCTCTCTAACTGATATAGGCTTGTCACATATGCATGCCATAATCTCTCTCTTTCACACAAACTGTCCTCATATGCATACTCATCCCTCTTTGCATATCCTCAAACTACAAGATCACTACTCTAACATAAAAATTATGACCTATAAGTCATACACATAGTCAAAAAAATACTCTCCTTATCAATTCAAATAATAGGCATACTACATATCCTTTCTTCTTAGCTTTAATGCGTACTACTCTCATACAAGCCTTTTAAAAGTTTGCACATGTCTAGAAACCATCATATTTAGTTTCACTATATATAGATAATTCATGAATTATCAATTCCATATTCTTTTCTTATCAATTCAACATTCTTTCTTAGAAGTGAGAACTATTGAATGTTCATATGTAGTTAGCTCATGAACCCTAAATCCAATAGTTCATCGACATTTAGGTCAATGAAATCCCAAAATTATATGTGATGTTATTAAGTAGAGATTGGATGAAATCCTTGAATGGATATATGTCCATAGACTACTCACACATGTGGCTACCTTAGAAAGGAGTTCCTAATCAGATCCAAATTAAATGAGAGATGAGGATGATGTGCATGATAATGGAGTACAATGTCAAGAATGAAAAAGTGAATTTCCAATCCATAGACTTGGGCATTTATTCTCTTGATACTACTGGCTTAAATCAAATTAGTCCTATGACCAAGGATGAAGGATTTTGTATGATGTACTTCGATGGTGTGAGATCCAAACAAGACTTAGAAGTAGGTATCATGTTGTCAAATTTGGTTGGTAATCAATACTTAGCATCTTATAGACTTCAATTCCCCTACACTGATAATCTTACAAAATAAAAGGCATTAATACTAGGAGTTTAGTTTTCCATCACACACAAGGTAAAGTAATTGTTGGTGCAAGGTGATTCAAAGGTAGTCATCAAGAAGGTATGTAGCCAGTATCAATGCAAGATTTTTTATCTAAATAAATACGATTAGAGAACATGGGATTTAATAAAAAGCTTTGAAGTATTTAATATTTCCTCTATGCCTAGGGATTAAAATTAGCTAGCATATATGTTAGCTTCCATAATAGCCAACCTAGTTGCACCTAAGGCCCTCAAACTATATAAATTTATGGTTAAGATGATATATTGCCCTTCTATCCTAAATAGTGTTAATTACTTCAAAGTGTTTGATGATGATAATTAAATCATCAAATTCATGATTAATTTTGGAG
Source organism: Torreya grandis (assembly GCA_037957365.1). Classification (NCBI taxonomy): domain Eukaryota; kingdom Viridiplantae; phylum Streptophyta; class Pinopsida; order Cupressales; family Taxaceae; genus Torreya; species Torreya grandis. Next base: position 1,472,461 of record JARHVA010004400.1, read on the forward strand.
CCTTTGAGTCACATATAATCAATGAGTAAGATGAATAATTCATGAAAGACATCAGAGAGAGATATGATGGCATAATTCAAATAAAAAAGAATTGGATCCCTAAGGCATGGTCTATTTAGAGAGGATATTTGACCAAAATAAGATAATGAGTGACCCAAAAATACCAAAAGTAAGTAGCAGAGATTATAAAAAAATTAAATTGGTTCATCAAACAATCCCCAACACATTAACATCAGTCTTATGTTTCCTAATGGCATCCTCTAGGGATTTCATTATCTTGAAATACCCAATGTCTTCATGACCACTCCCACCACAATAGTATCATGATAAGTTAGAATTAGTCTTGGATTTGGAAGATGATTTGGATTTAGATGTGTTGGTGTTGGGCTTAGGTGCATTTTGAGATGGAAGAGGATTATTATTCTTCTTAATATTTATTTTTCCCTTATTCTTAGGATGTGATGCTAATAATAATTTTTGAGATGTGGAAGACTCAAGGTGAGATAGTTTAGATTCCTCCATAGTAAGTCTCTCACAAAACAATTCTAAATTTGGCATCTTGAATGTGGAACCTAAGGTATCCATGCTAGAGAAAAATTAGAAGCAAAGATTTGAAATGGACACTTAAATTATAAAAATCAAGTACACACACTCTTAATCTTTCTTATCTCATCCACTCTCCTTCACCTATGTCAAAAAATGCTTAAACTTAGTGAGGTAGTCTACTATAGAGGCAAAGTCATCCATAATTAAGTGAAGAAAGCTCTATTTTAAGTTGCATGGCTCTACTTATCCCATATTTTGAATGATGTATCCCACTCATCCAAATGAAACAATAAACTATCACTCACATAAGTCCATATCAGATCGATACATTCTTCAAACTTACATTGGTACTAAAAATTTTCAAACTCTTATGTAAATTGTGCTTAAGTTTCATTCATTAGGGACCATAATACTTTATGTTTAATGATTGTTTCCATTCAAGGTCTTCATGTATGGTAATTTTGTGTAGTCAAAGGCTCACAATGGTCAATATCAGAAGTAGAAGACATGATAGTGAGTCACCAAAGAGGAAAAATAATGCAAAAGGGTGCACAAATTGACAACAAGATAACCCCCCAAAAGATTGTATTAAGGACCCCCAAATTTGTCACTTTATAAAATTATTGTGTTTTTAAAAAATAATGACACCAATGGATGGATAATAAAAAACCATACACTTTTGGAAAAAATAGAACTCAAATCCAAGTCACAGTTCAAAAGTTAGAGGCTCTATAAATTCTTGTAAATGGGTCAAGAATAATAAAAATAACACTAGAAACAGATTTTAGTGACAAAATAAAAAAAAGGTAGGAATCTAACCACTCATTAAAACAAAAATTGAACTACAGGCTTAGAAAATCCAACCAATGTGAAAAAATAACCTCCTAATAACCTCATTGTGTTTGTAAGTGAATTTGTCTTCCTCTTTTAAGTAAAAAATAGATTATAAAAGAAAAATGAAATGTAAAACTATTTAAGAGGAAAGAAATATGATTTTAAGGTGTCATGATCATAGATATTAAGGAATAATTAGAAACTTATCCATAAGCACCTCTAATTTCAATCTTCTCCTCCACATAGTAGACAAGATTTTTACTTTAAATTCCAATTCCTAGGCTCCTACTCAAGTCTCCATAAAGGATGATGGTTAATTTCAAGGTGAAGATATGAAAATAAAAGTGTAGAACAAACAAGAAAATCACTTTACTCCACTAAAAATAATACATGTCTGCATAAAATCCAATGCCTAACTACCTTTCCAATGCAGAAATTAGATTGAAAACTTGAAAAACGACAAAAAAAATGCTACCCTCTATAAAGAGAATGACACAAAATGTGAATGCCAAACCAGATCTAGGAGTGATAAAATAATCCACTCAATAATTCCTTTCAATTTTTTAGACATCAATATTTAATTTTAATCTTTCCAATGCCCAACTAGATCTCCATGCCACCTCCACTTCTAACGCCTTCTCCAACTGGTGTAGGTAAAACACTAACGCTTTGTACAAACCATCAAATGTTAAACTCAACACTTTTTTAAAATGATAGCCTATAAATAACACAAAATTGTAGTCAAGAAAATAAATTTTCAATGTCAAGGTTTTGTAGGGGAATGGTTACAACTAGAAGATCCTTTCAATTCCATTCACCCCCTCCCACATCTCTTGGAATAGAATGCAGGTATGTTCTACAAGTTGTCCTCCCTCAATAATGCCTCAAGTCTCTCTCAAAGAGGAAAATAATAAATTCCATTGCTTCAATAAAGTGTGTATTCCAATGGAGAGAGAAAATAAACCTATCATAATCCCCCTCTCAATGCTTCAATGCCTCTCTAAAAAGCTTCAAATAGTTTCTTCAAACTTTCAATGCCTCTCTAAAATGGAATGCAGGCCATCCAAGAGAGGAATAAAATGCTAAGGATGTGTTGTAAGGGGAGTATAATATTTGACAAGGGAAGTATCTAAAAATAATTGTAGTAGTGTGGATGGATGAAACACCTCAAAGCTCTAGTACCATGTTAAACATGGTAAAAACATTCCAAGAAGCCAGATTTGAATAGTTAGCAACAAGAACATCACACATGAAGCTTCAAACAAATGAGATGAAAAATAATTCAAGATATATGATTATTCAGAATGAGATGTTAGTATAATAATAATCCCTTGCATAAGGTGGCAAGGTAAAATAAAAAAATAAATAGCTTAACTAAGTAATGTGGGATAAGTCCTCACATAGGACAAACTACTAAAAAGATGAAATAACTAGCTAAAAGACTAGTAAATATAAGAAATAAATACTCAATCAAAAATAGATAACCAATGTGATAAAATGGGAAAGATAATCAAACAAGGATATATAATAACTATGTGATGTCATCCAATGTAAGTTAGGTAAATACTAGGATCAAATGAGGACATATAAAAATGGAAGAAAAAACTTTAATGAGTGAAAAATCAAAATCAATGCTTATGCTATAGAAATGTGTAGGAGAACATGACCATATAGAGACATGAATATGATGATGGATATGATGTGGAATGAATGGTGATGGGAATTTTTGAGGAAACTCTAGTTCTATTCTTCAAGTTATTACAACAAAACTCACAAATTAAAAATTTAAGAGGTGCTATAAATAGATGTTAAGAGTTAGATGTGAAGAAAATAGATATAAAATGGGAATATAAATGAGAGGGATGAGGTAAAATAAAATAAATAACCATTAATGGGATAGTGTAAAAGATATGATGGAGATATAAGGATGCACGGTCCCATAATAATGATGTATAAATCCTTAGTGGGGACAAGACATTCTAGTCAAGTGTGTAAGGCTAAGATCTTTTGACATCAAATACCTAGAGAAATCCACCTATCAAGTGCAATATTAAGCTAACAAGTGAATTATAAATATTATCCAATGAAGGATAAATTCATGAAAATAAGAGGATCATACCTTCCCATAACATGTTCCCCACTCCTCAGCACCCCTTATTGAGCTATCAATTTTCTATGAAGATTGGATACATGCACAAGAAATTAGGTGGTAGTATAATGAAATATATATAGATAAATAGTTAATGAGACCTCTTATCCCAATCTATTATCCTTCCACACTCAAATGGATATTATCTCTTTCATGAGGCCAACTATGGAGTTTAATCTTTGATTACAAAAATATGTGCCAAAAAGATCAGGTTTTTTTGTGTAATCTAAAAATTAATGATCTAAATATGTCTTAATAAGATATTTATTTAGTTTTATATAAATTAAAATGTTATTATAGGTGACTAAAAAAAGTGGGAAGGTCAGACTCATAGTGAAACATGTGGTTGTGAGAGAAGGTGAATAAGAGTTGTTTGGATATGTGCAAGTCATGTAGGATAAATGTAGGTTAGCATTTACATTTACAAGTTTCTAATACTATATTCTAGTGTTTTAAAATGATCCCATTTTATTATATTATTTAAATGTGTACAAATACTAGAGTAAAAGAATAAATTATACTAGATTGTGTACAACACACTTTGTCTTTGGGATATGAATCTAAATTTGTAGCTTACCCCAAGAAAACATTTAATGAAAATGTATTAGTAAATACACGTGTGAAATTTGATATCTAAACTATAATTCAAATTTGAAATTTAAGAGTAAGGAATGATTACACATAAATGTGAGTGAAATCAGGTTGCCTTATAAACTATTAAAGATGTTTCTACCTTTTTAAAACATTGGATAATGGCTACTTTGGTTTAATCATTTTATAATTGAGGGTTATCAATCACCAATTTTTTTCAACTATGCAATCCCTTAGGTTGGGAAGATAACTTCTTCAACACTCATTAATGTGGGGAGTAGTGCAATTGAGCATCATTGAACCCCAATTGTACATAACCAAATAACTAATATTACTCTCATCTTGATCCTCAAAATGGTAAGGTGGAAACCACATAATGGTTTTGCTATGGGTAATTCCATGGCTATTGAGTGTCACTAAACCTCAAAGTACATCACCTTGAAAATCATGAAACAACTATGATAGATAGACTTACAGATTCAAGTTTTCTCACTACTCAGTTCCATTGAATTGTGTTCTCAAATAAATAATTATACTAGTGCCCATTTAAAAAATATGTATATATGCATGAATCAATATCATGTCTTTATTAATTAGTGACAATTATAAATTGACATAGTGTGTAAGTGTGTGAAATGGTATTATACCATTTGAAAATATGCCAATTGATATAAAATTTTATACATCTCTATGTTCAATCTTAGAACTTGTATCTCAAATGTATCTATATTTGGAAATTTTTAATTATTTTTCATGTATAAATTGTGTTCACCTATATGGCATATGCCCTAAAGTAGATATGAATCTATATTTTTCAGTTTATGTCACTATAAATATATGTCCTATATCAGAACCAATTTGATATTTGAGCCACTTTGAAATATTTGGATCTTGTAAACTCTCTCAAAATCTATTTTTTTAAATTTATGGAAGATTTTGTGTTTATGACAAGCCCAATAATATTTCTTAATTTGTAAATGATGGACATACCCTACAAATCACTCATCTAAAAAAATTTTAACTGTATCATGTCATGTATATAAATATTATCATATATAATCATGTCAACATGTGGAGAGTATGTTATCTTCGTAATGTACATGTCATCATGTTATATATGTAACATATGTAATTAATGGCATATAAGTTTTACGTCTAGATATATATATGTCAATTAAAGCATGTAGTAGTAACTATCATTGATATAATAAGTGAATAATACTACACAATAAGGAGATGCATGATAATAACAATGACACCAAACAAAAAGATGGAGGTGTCTGATATGGATCATGATACCTCTAAACTTGGTAACCTCAAAAGGCTCAAAAAGTTAAATAATATCAACAACTAATCATATATTAATCCATGCATAAGCATGTAGTGTCACACATAAGGCCAAGTGCAAAAACAAAGGAATATAAGTATGTCATAAAAATAAATGGAAAGGACCACACAAAAGGGACATAGAGATGTAACAAAAAAGGGATAAATAAATTTTTGACACACAAGGCCAATGACTGGACATAATAAATAATAAATAACTATCCTATCATGCAAGAGTAACAACATCAATGAAACATGGAACAAATGAAAACTAGTCTATACTATCATTGTGTATCAATGTCACATAATAGTAAATTAAAATATCCATGTATCACTATGTAAGATATGAATAACAAGAAATACTTAAATTCTAATAAATATATGTATCTCAACATGGTAAAAAGGTCATAGAAAGATATAACTTGTAATAGTGTGACATGTTGAGTAAGATGCCCCCAGCATTAGGATGACCACTGGGTATAGGAGAGTATAACATCTATGTGTATATGTATGATCTATATGCCTTGCAATGAAATCATATAATGTGAAATTCTTGTGTGTATATAAATAATATTCCATCTACCAAACATTTGGTGAATAACATATGTAAATAGTGTAGTATAAAAATCATGTCATATTTAGGTCATGCTTTTTTATTTTTGAATATTGCATGGTATTGAATTATTTGATTTTTTGTATATTTTATTTATTTTTAACTTGGAATATAAGTAAATATAATAAATAAATATCAAGTATAAAATCTTCAAAATTATAATAATGGGAGAGATTTGAACAATCCAAAACATGTGTGAAGGCATAATGTACATTAGATGTAATAGTATGGTTGTGTCGATCAAGTGAACAAGTAATATGCCCCCATTGTATACGTGGATTTACACATCATAACTCAATATATTATGTGGGTATTTTATGGGGATTAAAATTAATACATCTATATCATCATTTAATTTGTAGATATAAATATATGAGTTCATGTAAGTATAATGTAGGCCATAACAATATCAAATATAGATAGTCATCATGTAAGAGGGAAAAATAAATATTCCACAAAAAATGTATACTAAGATGAGGTCTAACTAAAGAATGCATCATAAGATAGATGTCAAGTATGTCCATATCAAAAGGAAAATATAAATTGAATATAGATCCAATGGCTAGAATAATGGTTAATGCAAGTCATATATACACATGTATGTGAGAGTAGAAGAATTGAGGAAGTATGCAAACAATAAACTATGTATAATAGTTTATGTGAAAATGGATTAATATGACACATATATAGGACATGTATTATGTTTTACCAATGTGTTTGTCCCTATGATATGATCATCAAAATTATTTGTAAAGGAATCATGTCATATGTATTTCCATCATCACTATCATACTCAATCTATCTCAATGTAAGTTTTTAAACCATGGTGTCCATACTATCATGTATACTCTCATAGAGTATTTGTGTTTTGTGTGAAATCATGTTTGGATCATGGAAGAATGTGTTATTTTCATAAAGGATAATAGTGTTATAATCGATGAGATATCATATCTTATGCCTTTCTTGAAACATACATTGTTAGAATGTCCACGAGCTCGGTGATAATCATAGTATACAATACTACCATAATTGTTATGTATATGACTACTAACATAAAATTCTTATTGAAGAGGTAGGAAAATGAGGTTGCAATCAATAGATTTTCTAATATTAAATGAGGATTTTGGGGTATTCATGAAAATAAGCTCTTGTTTTGAGATATTTTGATAGGTTGATGATAGATTATGGTAGGATGTGGTAGTTCAAAGGATTATCATCTACAAGATATGCATACCACTATCTATCATGCATGAATTCTACACCCTTATATTGTGTAAATTACATGGCTTCCAAAGGTTGTATCTATTTAATCCTAATTCAAAAAATATATTATCCTACTTGGGTAGATAAGGTTAAGGATATAGAAATAATAGGGAAAAAGGGTGAATATCATATCTATAGCAAGCTAATTAATGTGCTAAACTCATATGTACCATATGTTAAATTTATAAAATTGAGAAAGGATATTAATGGAAATTAAAACTATGATAAATATATATATGACTTAAAATAAAGTACTTAGATATTTTTTATTCTAATATAGTGATGGATCTAGTACAGGTGGGAAGTAAGTAGGAATACACTTCTAGAACAGTTGTCAGATTCTAGATCTAGTACCTCTAGCTCTCTGAACACTTATATCAGCCTAGGATAGTTAAGTTGATGCTAGTGTTAGACCTCAATATCAGTGTCTTGTAAATAATATGGCTCTAAATAGGATGCCTCCACCTAGATGCTTCTATATTTGGCTTCACCTTCACTATGGTACATTCAAATCTAGGTCATAGACTATCATTCTTAGTGAATGACAAAGCCCTAGCTTTGCATCTTAAATGTGACCTTGGGGGAAAATGAGTTAGTGGGAATATGGTGTCAATCTGACCTATAATGAACCCACCATCAAAGGGTGATACCTACATATCCAGTACTCCAAAAGAGGGCCTCAAACTCATAAGTTATGCCCTACATGTTGGATTGTATGTCAATTATGCAATGTGTGTAAATCAAGTACACTAGTGACTTAGATTGTAACTTGGAAAAAATGACATTATGACTACTCCTTTAGTACTTCAGACTTGTATCTAGGCTATTCCTTTCACTGATATCATAATAGGGTAGAATAAGAAAAAATTTTGTAACTTGAGTGTTCTTTTGGTTTGATTGTTAGATGGATAATCAATGAGGGTTGATATTATATTTATACCAATCCTATCAAGAGATAAATCACATTAAACACTTAGGTTAACCATTTATATATATATATATTTCATTTGCATATTATATGAATTGAGGTAGTAGACACTTGTATCAAGTTAGGATAGTAACAACAATGCTATTGTATGATCTAGACATTAGTGTCTATGGAGTAAGAGAGAAGGCATAGGCTCAGAACTTGAAAAGGTATAAGATAATTAAATTTTAAGAATTCTAAGCTAGATAGGATGTTTGTTCTATCAATTAAGGCAATTCAAACTAAGATATAGACCAAGGGGCACACGATAGAGAAGATGCAAGGCTTGTAGAAGTAAGTCATGTGTAGAACTAACATGAACAACTAGGGTCATGAGATTTATAATTATACAAGATTAAGGTATAATCACAAAATATCATGTACACTTTCCACCCATTTAATATATAAATTAAATTTCCATTTTAAAGGAAAATAATAATTACTTGGATGTGTATATATATCTTGTCTTTACTTGAGTTTAATTTGAGTGCTTTTATAATGATGGGTTTGAGTGATTTACTAGTGACTAACCTGCAACCAAGAACATGTTATAGTTTATAATAGGTGCATATAATATAAGTCAAAATTACTTGAAATTGATTGAAATTGAAATATCAAGGTTTAGGAGTACACTTGTTTGTCGATGTAACTGCCTTGCCTATTGGCAAGTTATTTTTATAAAATATGTATCATTGTAAGGATTTAAAATAGAGATTAGGATAAATATAGACAAATATTTAAAGTTCACATATCCAAAGAGATAGAGATAGAGATAGAGATTGGAAGGCGCATGCCCCTAATATTGGATTAAAAGTGAGTTGCCACCTCACAGTTGAGATTAGCTCAAACATGCAACATAATGATGCTCATAACCTAATAAGTTTGGATGATCAATTACAAACTAAAAACTTGGAAAAATTTGAGAGATTTAATCACCCCTACCATATCAAAATTTGAACCAACTATTACAGTAGATTGGCTTGCCAAAGTTTGCAAAAGTTCATTGGGTAATCAATACATGGAATAGTTTTAGAATATAAATTTGATTTGGATTTTGTAATATTAGGCACATGTTTCTTAGAATATGTACATTATATTTATCTCATGCTAAAACTATGTGTAATAATGGTAACATGTATATAATTCTTCGAGAAATGTGTATCGAGATCATATAATTGTGTGCTTTGGCCAATTTAGAAAACTATGTAAGTGAGGAGGTCATGCTTCCAAAACATGACCCTATTATATATAGAGAATTATGAAACTGATATAAGTACCAATGTTGAGGAAATGTTTCCAAAACATGCCCCCATTATTAACTAGAGATACTAAAAATTAAGTAGGTGTAGATAACATGATTCCAAAGCATGCCCCCACTAATTTTATAAATTACAGGTACCATACTAAATAAATGTGGAGAACTTGCTTCCAAAGAATGCTCCCATTAAATCTAAAACTATGAATGTGTGAAAGCCATGTCATCATTACATGCCCACACTAAATCTATAAACTATTGTAAGTACCATATACTATGTGACTGTGGATAACATGATTCCAAAATATGCCCCTACTAATATTTCCCACCTTAAGTTGAGGGAAAAATAGTGGCTTTTAGTTAGATCACCTCAAAAGGGTAAGACAACTGTAAATATAAGAATGTAACCATGTATCATATAAAAGGAAACGTGTCTATGTAAAGGTATCATTAAAGTCAATAGAACCAATATGATCATGTGTATTCCTAAGATACATGATAAATATCATGGTAACATTTAGATATTAAATACAATCTCAACAAGCAAACAAGAACACACACAAGAGCACTTAAAATCAAGTCAAAATGCAATGGTCGAAGGAGACAACAAATAAAGGGCATGTTCAAATACCACAAAATCAAATGGACATGACTTAGTCAAATGTGCATAGAAGCAAAGAATGACATATTAAAATGTCTAAGAATGCAATGACATATTAAAATGTCCAAGAACTAAAAAATAGGCATAAGAGTTGTATATAATAGAGCATATTCAAATGCTCAAAAAATCAAGATGATAACAAGGTAAAACACTCAATGATGTGTGTAAAGGAAAATCATAAACAATTTAGCATAACCATGACATAATGGCCCATGGATTGATTCTCTTGGTAAAAAATGTGAAGTACTTATTATTGGGTGAATATTTTGTCACCAGCTAACTGATGTACAAAATAGGTCTCTTCAACCACAGCATAGGGAGATTGGTCAGCGAAATGTGCAGGTTTACCACATCAGAGGTGGAAAAATCTCTCCTCTCATCAAAGAGAGGTTCCCTATAAATATGAGGAGCTATATACTATATATATATATATATATAAGTAGAAAATAACACTTAGGGGTAGGACTACACCATCTATCTCTATTTTTTTAGAGATGATGTTCACAGACAAAGGAGAAATCTTGGCGATAATACTAAAGGCACTTCTCTTCTTTCAAAAGTGGTCTTGCAGCAAGGCACAAGAGTTCTTTTTGGTGGGTAACCAATAGGTACAAGGGTGTAGTAACTAGTAGAATGAGGTGCGACACAAAATCTCCACCTCAACTACCCAAAGAGTGAAATACGAAGGATAATGGGGGCACAAAGTCATCCCAAGATCCTTTACACAAAAAGAAACTAAAAACACATTGAAGACAATTGTGACAGCACAAAGTGTTTCTATAATTGGCTTCAAGACACCTTCCTGATTACTTCCACTAGTTCTACTTGTTAAATTAAATAAACAAGAATGCTCTTAGGAAATGGACATAAGAATAATTTCCTAGAATAACACAAACTATAACAGCAAAAAGTTTGAAAGTAACTTGCTTTTTCATTCAGATAAAGAAATATGATCAATAATCTGAGCTCAAAGTCTCAGTAATCACCTTTCAATTTGGGTAGAGTTTTACTTCTATAAGGGAGACATATCCTTTGAATAAAATAAGAGATTACAATCTATAGCAGCCAAGAAAGACTTGATGCTTTTTTCCATGGAACAACCCATGTTGCATTTAATGCCTTAAATGCATTTTCAATTTTGTCAAGGGGCCATGCTTGGAATAGTGCATCGACCTTAACTATGGCATGCCAATTCATCTCATATGTCTCCTCCAATGTATAGGCTGCCTGGTTCTTTCCTTCTTATTTGTGTAGCTGTCCACTTTGCCTTTACTTCATGGAAGAAAAATAGGCCACATCCTTGATTTGGTGTGCTCAGATGACTACTTGGTGGACTATTTCACCTATTGAAAATAACTCTCTCATAGATATTTCAATATCTTCTGTAGCCTTCTCTTCTTTCCTATTGTAATTGGAACTCTTGGGCTATCTTCTTCATTCGATCACTTGGTTCATCCTTCAAGTTTCGAGATATATTTAAAAATTAATAGATATTCCATTACCTTAAATTTGACATCCATAGGGATGTCAATTATTGCTAGTTGTTTAAACCATATTGAACCATGAACCTTTGAACCTTTAAAAGTTCATTGGTTCAATAGTTCAATAGTTTAGGTGATCTTTATCAGTTCTTTGGTTCCATTGCTTCCTTGGTTTAATTGCTTCCTTGCTCTTTGGTTGAACCATATCTTTAAACTAGTCTCTAGAATCTTCCACTTCCTTCCTTTGCTTGGAGCTTTCTTTAAACCTTTGAACCTTTGAACCATTTTGGTTCAAGGTTCAATGGTTCAATCTCTTTCTTAGAATCCTTTGTTTTGGCTAAGTCTTTTGAATCCATGAAATTCCTTTGGCTTTGCATCTTTGGAAAACCCCAAAGGGAAGGTGTCCCTTTGGGTCTTTGAGGAAGGTCTATTTTCTTGGTGCTGAGAGCCCCTCATAAGGGTACCTACCCTTCAAGGTCCTTTAGGTGGTCTACTTATTCAATTCCTTCAGATAAAATGTCTGAAGGAATTCCTTTAGACGTTTTCTCTGAAGGAAATCTTCCCTTGCCTTAGGTGCTTTTCCATCGGGATTTTGATCATTCCTTCAGGCAAAATGTCCAAAGGAATTTCTTTGGACATTTTATCCAAAGGATATCCTTTATCAAATTCTTCCTTAGAAAATATTTTCGAAGGAATTCTTTTGGTTCCTTTACTTGGTAATTTCTTCAGACAAAAATTCCAAAGGAAACCTTACCCTTTCGGCCTTCTCTTTGATCTTTGAGCAAATGTTCCCTACCCTCTGCAAGGGCACCTACCTTTTGTTCACTATCCTCCACAAGGGAACTTTCCCTTTCAGCTTTGGGGGACTCCTTTGAACTGACCAATTGAACCAACCTATTGAACCAACAATGGTTTAATAGTTCAATACTATGTTCCGCTCATTCAATTAACCATTTGAACCAACTACTTTGAACCAATTGATTAGATTAACTCTTCAAACTTTGATTGAACTCATTGAACCTCGAACCTTTGAACCATTTTGTTTCAAGGTTAAATCATTTAATGGGTTCAATCTTTCTTCTTTTCTTCTAAGTCTTTTAAAGCCATTGAACTTATCGAAGCGGTTGAACTTTGAACTTTTGTCGAAGCACTTAACTCTTTAAGCTTACCAACATCATTAGACCTTTGAACCTGTTGAACCTTTGAACCCATTAGAAGTGGGGTTCAATGGTTCAATCCTTTGTTTGAAGCTTGTTGATAAGATTTTTGGTTGAACCGAGGTGTTGAACCAATTTTGAAATTGCCTAAGTGTTGGGAACTTGTTCCTTTGTGAAAATTCACCTGTTGAATCAATTGAACCTATTGAACCTGCTAGTCCCTTAACTAAAAAAGCTTGAATAATGAAGAATTTGAATGCTCAGAATAAATTTTTTAGAAGGGAAGAGATAAGTTTGGCCTACAGGACCAAAATAGTTCATATGTTGTCCCAAAAATGAGTGACAGATTTTGGGAACAACAGCTGGCTCCAGTTGGGGAACTTCCTTTAGTTTAAATTTTTTGAAATAGCTGAGGGGAGTAGAAACTAGAATCTCCAGTGCCTTCAAGTATGCCATTGGGTTATAGAGTCATGCTACCCAAAAAATAAAGGTGCCAAAAATGAAAACAAAAAGCACAAAATAGAACTAAAGACTATACAAATATACATATGTATAGATGATCTTATCTGATACTTCAAGAATTGAAGTCCTTCAGATGCTGCCCATTATGAGGCAAAGAAAAGGGTGTGTCATCTTGATACTTCAATAGGAAACTATTTTCACCATTGAGCTGATGGATAGTAAAAGGGCCCCTCCAAAGGGAGTCAAATTTCCCATGCATTCCCTTTGGTTCTCTTCTCTTGTCCCACAATAGGACTTGACCTCCAATCTAGAAATCATGGTATTTTGCTTTATGTTCAAAGAGATTATTCACCAAAATTTGATGCATAGTAATTCAATCCACCACCATAGTTCTCTGCTCATACAGCTCAGTCAAGCACATGATCCTCTTATCGATGGAGCTTTCATATGTTTGATCTTCAACTACCTTAGCCAATTTCAGTGATAGTATTTCTAGGGTGATTGGTATCTCAACATTGAGACCATAAAGAATTTGGAAAGGTGACATACCAATTACCCTCTTGGGTGTAATTCTATCTACCCATAAAACATCAACCAATGCTTTATGCCATGTTCATCAGTTGTCATCTACCAGCTTCTTGATGATAGTCACTAGGTTCTTGTTGCTTGATTTAGCTTGGCCATTCCCTTATGGAAAATAATTAGAAGAGTGGGAGAGGGTAATCCCATAGTAAAAATAGAACTAAGTAATCTCTTGGGAAGAGAAACAAGCTACGTTATCAATGACAATCTTAATTGGGACCTCAAACATGGAAATGATGTTCTCCTTGAGGAAATCGCACACTACTTCTGAAGTAGCATGCTTGGTTGGAATAGCTTTCACCCACTTGATGAAGTAATTTGTGGCTGTGAGGACATAATCATGTCTAGCACTTGAAGATGGGTTTACAACACGAATAAAATTGATTCCTCATTATTGAAATGGCTCTTCTATAACCACTGGTTTAAGAGGTAGAGTAGCTAATTTAGGTCTTCCAACAAACTGTTGGCATAGTTCACATATTCATACCCATTTTTATGTATCTTGAAATAGAGTAGGCCAATTATACCTTGCTCATAGAATTTTATGCATTGTCACTAGTGCAAAAAAATGTCCTCCATAAGCCAAATTTTAGAAGGACTTCAAAATTTGGTTTTGCTTCTCTTTATCCATGCAGTGAAGGAACACTCCATCAAGGTTTCTCTTATATAGGCTATTGTCCCATAGGATAAAATTGGTATATTTTAACTTGATAGTCCTCCTTTCTTTATGAGATAGGTGAGTAGGACACTCACTGTAAGTAAGGAAATGAACAATATTTGAATACCACTCATTCATGGTGGAGACAAAGAGGACTATTGGTGAGTCTTCAACTTCTTCTTCTCCATGCTCTATTTTTTATGGTCTATTGTCAGCAATTAATTGGCATAGGCCCCTTCCTCACACCAACTTTGTTGGTTTGATGACTAGATCAAACTCCTAGATTTTAGCAATCTAATTGCCTCTTTTCATTCTAAAATCTTGTTGAGTTAATATGGATTTGACTGTGGTTTTAGGAACTAGGGTAGTAGTGTGTGAATTCAGGATGTAAAAGAGGAAATGATTCACTACCTTTACCACTGCATAGGCATGCTTCTCCATGTTTTATTACTTTAGCTCATGAGCTTTGAGAGGACAACTCATGAAAGAAATGGGAGATTCCACACCTTCTTGGTTCTGTTGAACTAGACTTGTTGAAAGTGTATGCTCAGAAGCATAGCTGTATATTATGAAGTCTTTGGTATAATCTAGACAAACTAGAATTAGTGCATGGGTAATCACTTTTTTGATGTCTTCAAATGTTGACTTGCCTTTTGCAGTCATTGAAAAGTGGCTTTGCCCTTCATCATGTCCACAATGTGGTGAGTCTTCTCAGTGAACTCAGGGATGAACCTTTGTAAAAAATTTACCTTTCCAAAGAAAGAGTGAACTACAGTCTTACTTGTGGGTAGAGTAAGCTCCTAAATGGACTTGACTCTGTCTGAGTCAAAATTTATGCCTTCTCAGGATACAATTTGCCAGAGAAGTTTCCCTTCTATTACTCCAAAAATAAACTTCTTGGGATTTAGAGAAATGCCATTTTGGCAACATCATTGCATCACTTGTTTCAAATGGTGCACATGATCAAGATGATGCTTGGAAAATATTGTTAAATCATCCAAGTACACTACAATGAACTTACCCACTTCATCTTTGAAAGTAAGGTCCATTGCTCTCTGAAAAGTGACGCTAGCATTTATCAAGCCAAATGGCATTCTTCGATAGGCAAAGGTGCCCCAAGGTGTGGTGAAGGTAGTCTTATGCTGGTCTACTTTACCAACTTCAACTTGATTATACCCTGAGAAGCCATCCAACATTGATAACATTTCTAAACTAGTCACTATCTAAAGGACTTTATCCATGATGGGCAGAGGATAGTTATCCTTTAAGGATGACTAATTTAAATTTATGAAGTCCACACAGTGGTAAATTTTGCCATTCTTATTCCTCACAGGTACTATGTTGGCTTTCCATGTGGAATGATGGATTGGGAAAATTATCCTAGCATTCAGGATTTTTTGTATTTCAGACAAAATAGTACCTGATATCTTTTGATTATACTACCTAGATTTTTGCTTGTAAGGTATTGAATCACTCTCAAAAGAAATCTCATGGCAAATTTCTTTAAGCCTGAGTGACTTCAGATCATCATAGGAGTACACCAAAACATCTATGTACTAGTGAAGGAGAGCAGTGAACTTGAACTTCTCTTCTTGAGTGTAGCACTTCCCAATGTTCACCATCTTGGGATTTTCTTTGGTACCCAAATTTATTTGATCAAACTCTTAGGAGGAGCTTGAATCCATTTGCTTCTGTTTGATGAACTTGTCATGTTTTTCAAATAGCTTCTCAAGGAAAATTAGGCCTTTTGGGATTTTATTTCCTTTAAGTTTCAAGAATTCTTCCCCTGTGTTTACACTTGATTCAAGGGCTAGTTCAAGCTTTTGAGGCTCACTGCCTTTGAAATGAAGCTATTCAAAGCTGTCTTTTTGCTCTAGGAAGGCAATGATTTGGTTGTCACCATTGAACACTTGCCAATGATTGGATTTATTAGGCACACTTGGTCAAAAGACTAGTTTAATAGTGTACTTATCTCCCTTGAAATCAAGGTAAGGAACAAAGAGAGTTGTTGAAACAACCAGTGCATCAACTCAGTCATTAAATTCCCTAGGTATGGTAGAGATGTTGAAAGCATCAAAGCTTTCAATTTGATCCTAGACTAGATTGCAGTAGTGGTGCAATCTCTCATTTTTGGTTTGATACAAGTTCCTTACCTAACAAACCACCAGTTCAACATCTCCTTTGGCATGAAGGAGTTTGATGCCTTTGTCTCGAGCAGCCTTCAATCCAAGCAATAGAGATTCATACTTAGCTATGTTGTTGGTGTTGTTGAACTTCAACTTGTATGAAGAAGGAAAAACATCTCCTTGAGGAGAGATCAACACAATCCCAACTCCTGAACTAGTAGAGGATCAACTATTATTGAATTCTAGAATCCATACCTCATTAGACACTGATTTTTCCTTAGATTCTTCTTCATTTGGAGGGGGAGATTCTTCTACACTTGCACTGCGTTCCACCAATCCTTTTGTTGTTCCATCTGAACCAATTTTTGGGTTGACACATTCAATAATTTCCTCAGATGCCTCATAGACTTCCTCCATGGATAAAAAGTAATTACCCATGCTTGAAGACTAAAATAGAATTTGAAATTTAGGCACTGATGTTTGAGTGACCACGTATTTTGCTTCCTTCTCAAGGAGTAATCTCAGCATAACACCTTTGACTGGGATCCTCACCTTAGATAGGTCCATGCTTAATTCACCACCAACATCCTTGGAAAAATTTCACCCAAGAAGGATGTTGTAGGATGCTAGGATGTTAGCCACCAAGACAATCATCTTGATTCTCTTGTCTAGGAATGCTACAAATGCAAATTGGGTGTCCTTGATTTATTCCAGTAGTGGCACTTGTTTATTCTCTATGGAGAAAAATCTCCCAAATATCTTGGTTAGTGTGAGACCAAGGGATTCCACCACTTTGGCAGGCATGACATTGTCAAATGCACCAAAATCTATGATGTAATTATTTAGTTGGTGTCTAGTTATCAGCAGGGAGACATAAAATGGTTTAGTCCTCCCAAGAGTAGCAGGAGGAGTAATGATAAGGTTATTCCTAGTGGATGTGTTTTTGGGGGGATCATGAGTTACCTTTAGAATTTCTTGTCCTATAGGGACGGCTTAGTTTTTTACACATTGAAACAACTTATCTAACTGCTCAGGGTTGGATTGCAGGAATTTAAATTTAGACATTTGAATTTTGGTTTTCTTTATATGGTCAATTATGTCAAATGTTTGAAATGAACTAGGTACAGAGGATGGGAGTTCATCCTTTTGGTTTTTGGGAGGGGTACGACTGGTCTGTGAATTTAAAGTAGAAGGTGTAGGGATGTTTAATGTAGTTACCTTTTTTTCAATCACCAAGCCCTTTGGCTAGAAAGGCAGAGTGGTTCCCTGCTTAGTAATTGAAATTGATGGTTGAGATCGCTCCTCTATTTTTTATTTATCAGCCTGCTGGGATGATTGCTTCTTAGACTAGGTGAATATAGCATATGTTCTATCAACTATTTTACCTTCACTTTTGGGTTCATCCTGGTAATTTAGGAAAACAATGTTGGAGTCACCAACTAATTCTTCTTCTCCCTCTATGAAGAGATTAACATCATCTTCTGGGTTCAACTCAGGCTGGAAGGAGAAATTTGATTTAACTCAAGATATCTAACTACTGAATTAGTTAGAGGTGCTTCAATGGCCAATTTCCCTTGAGGGGAAGGAAGATGATTTGGCTGCCCTTGATTCCTGGCAGCATGGCCTTGGTATCACTGATTTTGGAATGTCCTCCTTGGTATATCTCTATATGAAAGAGAAAATGACATCCCTTGCACCATTTGCTTTCTAAGAGCTAGCAACTCATTTTCTAGCTTTTGCACCATTAGATTAGTGGTGACTATAGGTGAGTATTCAAAAGATGAAGAGGATTTACCTCTATTAGGATCTCTCCTTATCTTTCCTGGCAAGATAAGGTCATCTTCTACCTCAGTAGCCAAATCTTGAGTAGCAACAAGGTCTAAGTGGCTAGCCCATCTCAGCAAAAAACTCACTTCAAGAAGCTGTGAGTTGATGAAGAAGCATTTAAGGTTCTCAGGTGTTGGCTGAGCAATTATAAGAATCTAGTTCCTTAGCTTGTCAAGCCTAGCAATGAAGTCCCACATAGGTTCATGAGGTTCCTTATTCATTTGTGTGAGCTGAGCTATCAAGGCATGCACATCTTCTACAGGATTTAACCTAGATTCAAATTTTGCTTTGAGAGTGTCCTAGTCAGTCACTGACTGAGCCTAGAGATGGTAGAACTAGTCTACAACAATGCCTTGCAATTTTTCCACAAATAGCTTGACTTCTATGTCCTCATACTCCATGCCTATCACACCATAGGCTATGCTGAAGGTAGAAATATGTTCATTAGGATGAACTCTCCCATCACCTAAGAATTTGGAGAAATTCTTCCTTGAACTGCATGGAAGCTCATGTAGAGGTGGGGTTAAATTAAGTGGGCTGAAAGAGTTACCCCAGGGACATTAAACTGCTATGATTTGATTATGGAAAAGGGGGATAAAAAATTTGGGTGGAGTATGTATAGGAAAAGTTTTGCTAATAGAAAAAAAAGAAGCTCTACCTTATGTTGGTGACTTGGTATGGGTAAGAGGAACACTCCTGGATCATTGAACTTGAAGTTAGGGATGGAACAAATTGAAATTGCCCTGCTACACCAACTCAAAAATAGGGCCAACAACACCTTGGGATCTCTAGCTTTTATTATAGTGTGGAGTTTCCAGATTGTAGAATAAAAAATGGAAAAGAACTAGCCCTAATTTAGCTTGAAGCTTGAGGCTTTAAACTATGCGCTCTTCCCCAATAGAGTCACCAAAAATTATTGGGTGAATATTTTGTCACCAGCTAACTGATGTGTAAAATAGGTCTCTTCAACCACAACATAGGGAGATTGGTCGACCAAATGTGTAGGTTTACCACATTAGAGGTGGACAAATCTCTCCTCTCATCAAGGGGAGGTTCCATATAAATATGAGGAGATATATACTATATATATATATATATATATATATATATATATATATAAGTAAAAAATAACACTTAGGGGTAGGACTACACCATCCATCTCTCTTTTTTTAGAGATGATGTTCACAGACAAAGGAAAAATCCTGGTGATAATACTGAAGGCACTTTTATTCTTTCAGAAGTGGTCTTGTAGCAAGGCGCAAGAGTTCTTTCTGGTGGTTAACCAATAGGTAACAAGGGCGTAGTAACCAGCAAAATGAGGTGCAACACAAAGTCTCCACCTCAACTACCCAAAGAGTGAAATATAAAGGATAATGGGGGCATAAAGTTGTTCTAAGATCCTTTACATAGAAAGAAACTAAAAATACACTGAAGATAATTGTGACAACACAAAGTCTTTCCACAATTGGCTTCAGGACACCTTCCTGATTACTTCCACTAGTTCTACTTGTTAAATTAAATAAATAAGAATGCTCTTAGGAAATGGACACAAGAACAATTTCCTAAAATAACATAAGCTATAACAGCACAAAGTCTGAAAGTAACTTCTTTCTCATTTAGATAATGAAATATGATCAACAATCTGAGCTTAAAGTCTTAGTAATTGCCTTTTAATTTGGGCAAAATTTTTATTCTATAATGGAGAGATCTCCTTTGCATAAAATAAGAGATTATAATTTATAGCAGCCAAGAAAGGCTTGGCACTTTTTTCCATGGAATGACCCATGCTGCATTCAATGTCTTGAATGCATTTTTAGTTCTGTCAAGGGGCCATGCTTAAAACAGTGCATTGGCCTTAACTATGGTGTGCCAATTCATCTCATATGTTTCCTCCAAAGTATAGGCCACCTGGTCCTTTCCTTCATATTTACACAGATGTCCACATTGCCTTTACTTCATGGAAGAAAAATAGGTCACGTCCTTGATTTGGTGTACTCAGATGACTACTTGGTGACTATTTCACCTAATAAAAATAACTCTCTCATAGATATTTCAATATCTTCTATAGCCTTCTCTTCTTTCCTATTGTAATTGGAGCTCTCAGGCTATCTTCTTTAGTCAGTCACTTGGTTCATCCTTCAAGTTTCGTTTTATATTTAAAAATTAATGGATATTCCATTACCTTAAATTTGACATCCACAGGGACATCAATGGTTGCTAGTTTTTTGAACCATATTGAACCATGAACCTTTAAACCTTTGAAAGTTCATTGGTTCAATAGTTCAACGGTTCAATTAGTCTTTATCTGTTCCTTGGTTCCATCACTTCCCTGGTTCAATTGCTTCCTTGCTCTTTGGTTGAACCATCTCTTTGAACTGGTCTCTAGAATCTTCCACTTCCTTCCTTTGCTTGGAGCTTTCTTTGAACATTTAAACCTTTGAACCTTTGAACCATTTTGGTTCAAGGTTCAATGGTTCAATCTCTTTCTTAGAATCCTTTATTTTAGCTAAGTCTTTTGAAGCCATGAAATTTCATCGACTTTACGTCTTTAGAACACCTCGAAGGGAAGATGTCCCTTTGGGTCTTTGAGAAAAGTCCATTTTCTTGGTGCTAAGAGCCCTCCGCAAGGGTACTTTTGTTAGGGTGTGGAGCTAAAAGCTTCACCTTATTGCAAATAGAAGAAGGAGGAGGTTTCTGAAAGTATGCATCTCCGGCGTCGGCAGGCCACACTGACGTCGGTCAGGGGACGCAGAAGGGAAACCGACATCGGTAGAGGATTGGCCAGCGTCGGTCACCTCCAGGAGGGCAGGGACCGACGTCGGTCACCTGTAGCAGTCAGAACTGTTGTTGACGAACAGTTAGTTAAGTGAACGTGAAGTTTGCATGTGAAGACCAGTTTGAGTCTTTGAGCCGCCCATCTAATTTTAGTGTATGCATGAGATCTATATGAGAGACTCATGGGCTGTATTGTTAAATGGAGAATTTGGAGAAGAGCTATGTGAAGCTTGGAGAGTTCTTCCCATGGTGGAATCAAGTAGGATTCCCCATGTGTGTTTAAGTAAGATCAGGTTTGATTTGCAGGGGTGTATGGATGCGAGGGTTAGAAAGGAGATCAGCGGGGAAGCTAGATCCAAGGTGACATCAATACATCAGTAGGATCATGGAGAGATCTACTTGGAGTATGATTGTGTACTCGATTGTATAGATGTGCAATGAGGTGAACAACAGCTTGTGTTAGCTGTGTGTTGTGACCTATGAGAGAAGATTACTCTGGAGGGAAGTTTACTGTAAGCCCACGAAGTGGAAGAAAGAGTGCCACCTCTTTGTTGTAGATTCCTTTGTAAAGAGTTGAATATAATTGTATATTGCCTCTCATGTTCTGTGTGTTTTCTCATTGATATTTATTTGTTCTTCTGGATTCCGCATGTTTAGTTGCTTATACATTGGTAATCATGTGTGCTCTTAAATCTGACAAGTTGTGTCAGAGCTTTGGGGAGTTTCGGTCCTGTCAACTTTCCCTTCAGGGTCCTTCAGGTGGTCTACTTTGATTCCTTCAGACAAAATGTCTGAAGGAATTATTTTCAAAATTTTGTCCTAAGGAAATCTTCCCTTGCCTTAGCCACTTTTCTGCTGGGCTTTTAATCATTCCTTCAGGCGAAATGTTTGAAGGAATTTCTTCAGACATTTTATCTGAAGGATTTTCTTTGTGAAATTATTCCATAAAAAATCTTTCAAAAGGAATTCTTTTGGTTCCTTTACTTGGTAATTTCTTCAAATAAAAAGTCTGAAGGAAACCTTACCCTTTCAGCCTTCTCTTTGATCTTTGAGAAAATGTTCCCGACCCTCTACAAGGGCACCTACCTTTTGTTCACTACCCTATGCAAGGGAACTTTCCCTTTCAGCTTTGGGGGACTCCTTTGAACTGACCAATTGAATTGACTAATTGAACCAATAATGGTTCAACGGTTCAATGGTTCAATACTATGTTCCACTCATTCATTTAACTATTTGAACCAACCACTTTGAACCAACTGATTGGAACAACTCTTCCAACTTAGATTGAACTTGTTGAACCTTGAACCTTTGAACCATTTTGGTTCAAGGTTCAACGGTTTAATGGGTTCAATCTTTCTTCTTTTCTTCTAAGTCTTTTCAAGCCATTGAACTTATCGAAGTGGTTAAACTTTATACTTTTGCTGAAGCGCTTAACTCTTTAAGCTTGCCAACGTCATTGAACCTTTGAACTCATTGAACCTTTGAACCCATTAGAAGTGGGGTTCAATGGTTCAATGGTTCAATCCCTTGGTTAAAGCTTGCTGATGAACATTTTTGGTTGAACCAAGGTGTTGAACCAATCTTGAAATTACCTAAGTGTTGGGAACTTGTTCCTTTATGAGAATACACCCATTGAAGCCATTGAACATGTTGAACATGTTATTGCCTTAACTAAAAAATCTTGAATAATGAAGAATTTGAATGCTCAGAATAATTTTTTGAGAAGGGAAGAGATAATTTTGGTCTGCAGGACCAAAATAGTTCATATGTTGTCCCAAAAATGAGTGACAAATTTTGGGAACAACACATATCATATCAAGTACTATGTGAAATATATAAGTATAGATAATAGGCATGTTTAAGTACATATATAAGCTCAAACATGATAGTGTAAAGTGATAATCAAATCATATAACCCTGTGTGTATTAATATAATAAAATATCAATGCCCTCAATGTCCTAATGACATGAGTGAAGGGAAGGCCCAACACCCATAAGTGTGTCATGTATCTATGTATACCTATGTACGTGTATGTAAGAGTAAATGATATGTTATTCCTCAACATGTAACTAACACATAGATTCAAAGATGTTGGTGTAGGACTTTTTCCCACTTAGTTTTGGCTACATAGTTGTATTAGCTTGCTTAAGGCTCTAGAGATCACTTAGGTTACTTGAGAAGATTAGTACCACATTCACTAAAATGTGTGGTATCTTTATTTCTCCAACCTATAAATAGACCTCTCTCCCTTTGTATTCTTCATTTAGCATGTTATAGAGTAATTCAATGAGCCAGAGAGCTAATGCTTTTCTATGTATTATAGATTGTTTGATCTTATTAGTTGTGAGTTGTGACAACTTTAAGAGCTGTGAGAGCTATGAAATTTGTCTTTTTATATAATAAATTAATGTCCATTATTTAATCCAATCTCTTTGTGAAATATTCTTTCTTGATGGTTTTAATTGCTTTCAAATATGTGATGTGTACTTGTTTGACTCGCATGATCACTTCACCATGGCCATTCATTGATATAGAGATCCTGGGAAATTATTTTATGGTATTAGAGCACCAATTTGGTATTCAATTTTATAGTTTTTATTTTTGTTAAGCTTTCATTAAAATATAGAGTTTATTTGCATATTTGTGAGGCAATTTTTAGTGGGTTTACAAAATATCAAAAAATTATAGAGGTGTTTTTTTGCAAAAACCAAGGATACTACTATTTTTGAAGGTGGGATATGTTCTTAGCTTGGTCTCTCATGTGTTTATAGGCATATTTTGTTGACCTATTTCTAAAACATAGCTTTTGAGGGTTATTATGGCCTATCTATTGGCCTCTTATTAATGGTATCTAATCTAGTCAACAAGCAAACATCAGTTTGTTACCATCCTTGAACTTGGATTTTCTACTAAGCATATGATTAGATCCATCAAAATTCAAGCTTTTATTGGTTTAACTCAGACTGATAGGAGTTGTCATGTGGGATCTGGTTACTTTCTATCTTTGCTTCATGATTTGGCTAGTTAGAGCTTGGTGAAGGGTAGTTTAGCTAAGATAGAATACAAGTTAAAAAAACAAGTGTGTTCATGATTTTTTAAGTTGTGATTTTCAGATTTTAAGGCATCAATCTATAGTCTATATTCCTGCAATGAAGTGACATAGCTATGTGAGAAGTGGTGTCAAAAGGTGTGAGCATTGTTATAAGATCTATGCTGGAGTTTTTTACCTCCTTCCTTCCATATCTATGTCTTTCCTTCCTATCTACTTTTCTAATATTTTAGAATTTTTTTTTGTTGGATCTATTGTGTTATTGATGCATAAAGTTGGGCATTTTAGTGTGTTGGAAGTTTTCTTTGGCACCATTATTCTATAAAGTGTTGTTTTGACAACTTGTTATTGTATTTACCTACTTTATCAACATCTACCTTCATAGATATGAGCTTATTTCAGCTTAATATACCCTATTTCACCTTTTTTTAGAGGATTGTGTTGGATCCACCAAGATTACATATTAGCATCTTTGTTTGTAGACTTCAACATGGAGGTTTGAGTGGTGGTTGGAAGACTGTTGAGGGGGTGTTGGAGATTTTTACCTAGCATTTCCCATATTAGATCTACATTGGTGTTTTAGATCCTCCTTTGGATTTTTAGCTATATATTATGATGTTTTTTTTATATGTATTCTCCAATGGTAGTGGTGGTACTTTCCTTACCTCTCATAATGGTAGCATTGTATAATTTTACTTCTATTTACTAATTCAAAAATTACACTTGATTTACCTAATAGATTTATTATTATTAAATGAGTCCTAAAATAATTAAATCATGTTTTAATTTAATTTGAAATAGGGTCATTAGGTCTTTTATTTAATCACCTGAATATTTACCTCTTAAAGTGAAGTTATTTATTACTTTAGATCTTATAAGGGTGTATAGGGGAATTTTTTTACTTTTGTTGATGTGAGGAGGAATATGGTTTCATGTTAGTTCTAATGAGTGATTGGAAGACATATTTTATCTTTCCTAAGGGTGCCTTTTTTTAAGTTTCAAGTGCAGGGTTTTAGTTAATAGGCCTATTTATAGGAAATTATATTGTTAATATCTTACAAACAGTAACTCAAAATTGAGTACCATATTTTTAAAAAGTGTTTATTTTTTATTTCCTACACATTGGGATAATTTTCTTTATAAAATTCAATACTTTATAAAGTGCCAAAATTTGGGGGGTTTACTTGTTGATTATCTTAGGGAAGTTGTTGTAGGCCCTATTGCATTCTCTCATGTGCACATTTAGTTTTTGTAACTGTTAAATGTGCCCATTTAGTGTCTAATTTATGACATATTTATCTTATATTCTTGGACACATTTTCTATAGAGCATGATTTCCATTTGAGTGTGCATTATCACATGTACACTGATTACTCTCACTTGATTAGATTCATTTTTGGCATAGTCTGAAGTCCATATCTAGAGTGTGTACTATTACTCTATATGAGGTGAGTTATTTCATCTCTAGTGATCCTTCTTAGTAATGAAAAATATTCTTCATGGCATGCTTATATGGAACACTTTCTCACACACAAGAATCGTATTCCATTCCTACATGGATAGATTATTTCACCCATTGATCATGTTCAGTTCTATAAGTGCGCTAATACTTGTGACAAGATTTTTTCCATTATTCATGTTTCCATGGGTCTTAATTTACATGTGGAACATATATAGTGTCCATGCACCATCTGGATCATCCTATAGTCTCTTTTTAAAATTCATACTGAGATTTATGTCACAACTCCTCTTCTACTACCCATTTTCTCTGTTGATTCTTATACTCTCTCTTCATGATTTTATTTCTTGTGATGATACATCGATAGTGGATAGTTCTCTTCCTTTTGTTAATCCCCCACTAAAAGATGAGATTTTGCTAGACCTCAGTTGTCCTATTCCAAATTCTACTTCCACTCCTATGGTTATTATTGCTCTTCTAGAACCTTCATGACCTTACACTTTGAAGGACTCCATTGTTTACAGTATGAGTACACCTATCAAGAGCATTGA
The DNA here is from genome assembly GCA_037957365.1 of Torreya grandis. Lineage (NCBI taxonomy): Eukaryota > Viridiplantae > Streptophyta > Pinopsida > Cupressales > Taxaceae > Torreya > Torreya grandis. Next base: position 1,498,794 of record JARHVA010004400.1, read on the forward strand.
TGACTCATATCTCCTTATGGACTTTCATTCTTTAGTTGGTGAGTCATCCTCCACTCTTTAAATGAAAATTCTTTCAGTGAATGTTCCATGTCATTCTTCTGACTGGTTCACTTCAGTGGTACTACTATTAGATTTTACACACATTTTTGTCAGACCAAAATGATTTGGACCACATTTATAGATATTCATACTACTACCTTCATTTTTCATTACGGAATGGGTATACTTTTAGTATGCACATTGGGTTCTTACTTTACCAAAGGGAAGAAACATTATTTGATGTGGATGGAGCATCTACAATCTTTATGTAAAGGATCTCATCATCGACCTTTATCATCTTGTGAGTTGTACTTAGAGTACTAATTGCTTTAAAAAAATCATTTGTGAGGTATTTTAGTACTCTCTTTGTCTATGTCTCTTTTTTTTTGGGGGAGTTTTCCTATGGGTTTGCTCCTTTTCTCTATTTTATGATAGATTGCATTGTAAATGGGTACCTCATCAGACCTTGTTGTCAGGACCCATTTTTTGTATCATCACCAATCTAAGCTATGCTTATGGGGGGGTTTGTGTAGGCATTTTTCCCACTAGGTTTAGATACATTGTTGTATTAGCTTACTCAAGGATCTAGAGGTCACTTGGTCTACTTAATAATATTAGTACCACATTCATTAGAATGTGTGGTATCTTTCTTTATCTAGCTTATATATAGACCTCTCTCCCTTTGTATTCTTCATTAAACATGCTATAGATTAATTCAGTGAGCCAAAGAGCTATTACTCTTCTGTGTATTATGGATTGTTTGAGATTCTTAGTTGTGATTTGTGATAAATTTGAGAGCTATGAGAGCTGTGAACTTTGTCTCTTTATATAAAAAATTCATTTGCAATCTTAAATCCAATCTCTTTGTGTAATATTCTCACTTGATGGTTTTAATTGATTTCAACTATGTGATGTGTTTTTGTTTTATTCACATGATCACTTCACCATGGACATTCATTATACAAAGATCTTGGCAAATTATTTTAAAGGATCTAATAAAACATGTAGGTGAAAATTTGTTTTTTAGTTTTATTTTATTTTATTTTCATTATTTTTGATGATGAGAAAAGATCATCCGATGATGCCATCCAGTGTATGGTCATATATTTCTTCCCCATTAGAAACCTTACAACCTCTATCTGGATATATTGCATTTTTTGCATCATGATTGGATAGGTTGAAAAGGGACATAACATGTTCCTCCTCACATTTTACATGTAGTAGAAGATGTGATGCTATCATTTGAAATATGTACTAATTTTCCTTTAAGAGAAACAAAAATGCCTTATTGATTTTATTCAATTTTTTATTCCATTTGGTATAGAAAAAGAGTTATACGTGTAAATTCATATGGAGATATGGTAAGCATAACCTAAACCCATGTTTGAATTACTTTAGGACCACAATAAATTGGTATTGTTATGTTTCCTAATGAGTCTTTGCAAGTGACCTTATTTTGAAAAATGTATATGTTAAAATAGAGCTGATAAAATTGCACTATGCTGTAAGTGGTTTTGGTTTGTGTAGGATCAGTATGGTTGTGACAAAAATAAGCACCACCTATGTTTAAGGTAATTGTTAAATCATAGTGCCATGAATATTTATTTATTTATTGTGAAGATACTTCCTTTGGAGGATCCTCAAATGTAATTTTTTGGTCAATGTTAAGATCTTGGATCTTGTGTTTCAAGGTAAATAATTTTTTTTAGAATGCCTAGGGCCTTGGTGGTAGTCATAATAAGCATTTTCATCATACCCTTTGGATAGATGTCTATTTACATAAACCTCTATGGGAGGAGGGAGAGATATAAGATGATTCTCTAGTAATCATGGGAGTATTTAAACTAGATATTCAGGTAAATGTGCAAACTATCTCCTTGGTGCATTGGATAATATAATATGCTTAGGATTTTATAATAAAGTAATTTGATTTTGTGATAAAGTGATATTTGAGTCTTAATACTCATTTTACTTTTGTGACTCATGAAATAGCTTGCTCATATTTGTTAATTAATATTTTAGGGATTAAGAAGTACAAGCCTTAGGTATTTCATATTAAACATTCATATGTGTACCATCAAGGAATGTTGGAAGGGTTTTATGGCTACACAATTTTTGTATAATAGTATGAGCCACCTTATCCTTTAAAGAGGGGATGATATGAACCTAGTTAGAGGGGTGATAGTTGTCATCTTCCTTTAGTTTTGAAAGTGGAATAAGATCCTCTTTCTCTTTTTAGAATGTTCTAAATATCAAAATGAGGAATAGATAGGAGACGCATACAAATTCTAGAGATCACTCTATGTTTCACATATTTTTATGATAATCAGGGATCAACAACATGAAAAGAAGTTTAAAAATCCCTATCTAACCTAGGGTTTAGTGTTTAAAGATCAGGTTCACCAAATGTTTAACCATAATTTGGATAAAAGGATATCCTATTTGGGTAGATATGTTTAAGGACATAGAAATTATAGGGCATAAGGGTGAATATCAGATCTATAATAAGCCAATTAATGTGTTAAAATTAGGTGTAACATATGTTAAATTTATAAAATTGAGATAGGTTATTAATAAAAAGTACAACTATGTTAGATATATAAATTACATAAAATAAAGTACTTAGTTATTTATCATTCTAATATAGTGTTAGATATGTTACAGGTAGGAAGTAAGTAGGAAGAAAAATTTGAAATAATTATCAAATTCTAGATCTGGTGCTTCTAGCTCATTAGACATTTGGGTCAACCTTGGATAATTACATTAATACTAGTGTCTGACCTCAATGCCAATGTATTGAATAGAATATTCACCCTAATAGGATGCAACCATGTAGATGCTTCTGGGTTTTCCTTTTCCTTCACTTTTTTGCCTTTAGATTTGGTTCATGGACTATCAATCCTGATGAAATGGTAAAACACTAGATTTAGATCTTTAATGTGACCTTAGCAGAAAATGGGTTAGTGGGATCATAGTGTTGATCTAACCTACAATGACCCCTATATGAAACGGCATTGTCTACATAACCAATACTCCATAATAAGGCCTCAAAATTATGTAGTTCTCCCCTACATGTTGGCTTGTGTGTGAATCATGCAATGCATGTAAATGAAGTTCAACAGTGACCTAGCTTTTAACTTAGAAAATATGACATTATGACTACTCTTTTAGTACATCAAAGCTATATCTGGGTTATTCTTTTGACTGATATCAGAATAAGGTAGAATAGGAAAGTTTTTGGTAACTTAAATGCTCTTTTGGTCTGATTTCTAGGTAGATAATGAATTAGGGTTGATATTATATTTATACCAATCCTATTTGGAGATAACTCACATTAAATCACTTAAGTTGACCATTTAGATATGTTTCATTTTAAAATTAGATGAATTTAGGGCACTAGACACTTACATCAAGGCAAGACAGTAATGTCAACACTACTGTCTAACCTAGAACTTAGTGTCCAAGAAGAATAAGAGTAGGTATAGGCTCAAAACTTGTATTGGTATAATATAAATACATTTTAAGCATTCTACTTAAGATGGGATTTCTATGCCATCAATACAAGGCTATTCAAACTAAGAGATCTGCCAAGGGGCACAAGAGAAAAGATGTAAGGCTTGCAGAAGCAAGGCACATGTATAACTAAGAGGAACAATTTAGGTCATGATTTTTCCAAGTGTACAAGACTGAGGTGATACATAATCATAAAATATCATCTATAGTATCCAAGATTGATCCAAGAGTAATTTGTATTATATAGTATTACACATGATTTTAAATGAAGTGTTTAGTGTCTTAGGTCTAATGGTTACATCCAATGACATGGTACCAAATACTAAAAATAGTATACTATGAAGTCTTTTGACATATCATTATATTTTAAATGTTTTCCAATGCTTGTAAATAATTCTCATTGTATATGTTGACATGGGAGCTAATATCTATCAATACATGTTTGACCTTTGTTGTTAATACCCTTGTTTGAATGTATATTGGAATATATGTCTTGACTTATGATTGAGTGATGTTATCTTCATGATAATTGTTATTGGTATGAGAATCAAGGGTTGTATGAATATTTTGCATCATATCCATATGTGCATTTGTCTTTTTGATTTTTGTAGTAACTTGAAAATGATGTATGTATCTAATGCATCTTCATCCTTTATAATTATATATATGAATGGGTGTAATGATGCCTTTTTAATGTTTTCCCAATCATTAATTATTATATACATATTTTAAAATAATAATAATCTAGAACCATATTATGCCAACTAAGTAAGTTATGGTGTAATGATAGGTATGGTAGGAGTTATGAGTTCATGTGAATTAAAATATATTTACTTTAGTTGAAACACCCTAGCTTGAAAATCTAAGATAATTTTCATGAAGGATCATATAATATGCATATATGATGATGAATCATGAGAAAGGTCCATATAATCATGTTGCATACTTGTATCCATATAAATATCATTATGTGTATAATTCATATCAATAATACTTCATCTTAGCCTTAATCATAAGATGGCAAGTAACATAGAAAAATACTAAGCCAAGTGTCAATAGCATAATAGGTTACTAGGGTTAAAATAAAAACCTTAGAATAAATGAAGAAATGACAAGAGGAAAATCAAAAATCAAATAATAAAAGGAAACCCTAAGCCAAAAATCTAAAGACCCTAGAAATAAGGATGAAACTCTAGGGGAAAACTAGGGTTTGCCATGGTTTGAAAAATATTCAATTTCACCAATATGATTTATCATAATTTATATTATTGACCAATTATTAACCCTAATTAATATAAAAACTAGAATATATCATTCAAATTATAAGATATGGTAGTAAAGAATGAAACTCAATATAAATTGATGAAACTAATTTGACAAGTGGCATGTGATAAATATAGAAAGTACAACAAGAGATTAGATACTTAATATTTATGGTTCATTGACTAATTATGGATAATTTTTGAAGTGGAATGGATTTATAAGTATATATGAGAGTCACAAGATCTAGAATTGAATGACTGTTCATACAAGTTTAGTAACATCAAACCTAGGTAGATTCATTAACTATAGTGAATTAAGTCAATGTTACTATCATACATAGTTTTGAATATTTATGACCATACAATAAACTACACCTACTCATGATACCTCTATATGTGTGAAATTAAAACTTGACTATGAACATTACACCTTCTCCTTGAAACCCTAGGTATCCTTGTGAGGGGAAGAAACTTGTAAGAACTTTGGAAGTATAATGCATTGAGTTGAACTTGATCACCCTCATTGATGATTGAATGTTGCATACATATCTAATACTTCAAAGAGGGAAGTTAATATGAATGTAATTCTTCCCTTAGTGTGAATGTATAATTGTGTTCATTTTCTATATGAGTGCACCTAGAAATCTGATTTTTGACACTCGAAAATGCTTTTTTTCTTGGAATGGTGTGCTTTAGAATTTGTTTTTGATTGATTATAATGACTGACTTATAATTTGGGAAGAGTAGGGAAGTTTATTTTTTTCAATGTACAATAGTGTATATATGCCCGATAGATAAGTGCCAAGTGAGTACCAACTATGGGAAAAATTGGACATGTTTAAAATATATAGGATAATACACAACACAAGTATGGACAAAAAACAAACAAGAACACAAGAATAATCCCTAGATTACTGATAAATAGGTTTGTAATTTGACCTACATCTCATCAATACACTCATGTAAAGTTGTGAATATGTTGGTCTCCCAACCCTCACTATGTGTCTATATGTGATGGGTAATCTTGGAGAATTTTTTTTCCCTGCATGAGGAGTTATTTGTAATTGAAGGTCTTAAGATAGGCATAAAAAAACTTGTATAGATGTGTCATCTATATACCTTTTTATATGGTGGGTGCCAAGTCTATGGAAGAATAAAAATAAATGGCATTTATGAGAGAGTTTAGTCCCTTTTTTACAAGTCCAATCACAATATTTTAGTGCAATGCTGTTAGAAATTAAACCTCGAGATTGATATCTAATAGCTTGACATCATAGATAGATCCTTCATCTTCATGAACTATTTTTTAAACAAAGACACTTAGCTCATATGACACCTACTCTTAATTTATATCCCCCATTAGAATATAGGGGTACATTGGGGGATGAAATTCCAGTCATCGCTCTCTAAGGAATTATAGATGGTGATGAAATCCAACTCATGTAGCCAAAAGAAAAAGGAAGATTCACTATTTTTTATCCTTAGGGTCCTAAATTTGGGTAAGAAGAGAGCATAATTAGTATATCTTCAAAGAATAAAAAAGTAACTTATGTTATTTTGGTCACCTAGGGTCCCACAAATAGGTAAGTGGAGAACATACACATGCTAATCCACTCACAAATGAAAAATGTATAATAAACTCAAGAAAATAAAAATATAAGTATGTTTTAGAACACCAAATTTGAATGTTGGTTCATTTTAGATACAACAAAGTAATATGTTTGAAAATGTGTTTATTTGTAAAATAACCACTTATTTACTGATGAAACCTATAGAAAATATATACACCATAAATTGGTCAAGAAACCACATATATCATGTGTTTTCATAGTCCTTTCACAGGAGACTCTAACTAGAAAATATGAGTCTTACTCACATCTAGCCATGTCCTTTTGTCTAATTTGCCTTGGTCTTGTTTTATACCCTATACACCTCTTTGACTATTCCCATCCATTTGTAACTTTTTAGACTTAACTCTTACTAACCTGGGTCACTCTTTCTAGGATTATTCCATCCCTCTAGGCCCTAGACCCTCTGGACAATAGTGACCAAATAGGAATAGAGTGATGAAACCTTGGGTGTCTAATTTTTAGCACTATTGTCTAAGTGCAAATTTTATTCCAATGGTCACTTTCTCCTGCTAGATGAGTCTTACCCCTTTCTTTGCTTCATTACTAATTCTTATAATGTTAGCCAAATACAAATAAAACTCCCAAATTTGAAATAATGAGTCTCCTATATAAAGGACTACACAAGGCATTTTATATCTAACACTTACTACTTTAACACATTAGACATAATAATAATTATTCAATAGTATATCTCTGCTTCTCTACATCACACATAGACTTACATGATTGATCAATGAAGGGCCTAGGAAAAATTCATTCTTGTATCTATTATGCACATTTCGTAAGGGATAACTACATCAGATCTAAGACCTTAGCTTAAGGGTTAATGTAGGCAACAATCAAAATAGTAGGGGTTCTTGATTGTTTGATATTTCTTCCCCTAACCTAGTTTTTCCCCCTTTTGCTTTTGATCTATTTTTTTTTTCATGTGTGTAGAAGAATGTAGGTACTAAAGATTGAAATAGAGATATAGTAAGCTCTAATGACTCCCAGGAGCTAAAATTTGGTGCATAGGGTCATATTGAGTAGGTGAACAAAACTAAAAAAGCTTTCATCCTTATAACAATAGTGCTAGGATGGAATATAGCACTAGACACTAGGGTGTCCTATTTATGGCATTCTTATCTAATCAAAAAATAGAAGCCATGCCTAAATTTTTGACACTGTCTTGAGCCTGCTCCTCAAATTCTAGACTCAAAATCTTTCATTTCAGCCTGGATTTAGATAATGTAACTTATTTTTGTCTTGTATAATTATCAGTTAAAATCTATATTTTCCCTATTAAATTAGGTTTTTCATGTCATTCTAGACCCTTATTATATAGGATCTAAATAATAGATTCAATTTAAGGTTTGGCTTTGTGGCCTTTGACAATCAAAATGAAGTTGAAATGATGTTTTTTCAAGTCTTAAGAAACACTATAGGGAGATTACACCAATTAACAAGGTGAATTGATTAATTATGGGATAAATACTAATGATCTACATAAACATAAACATATAAATAGAATTATGGCAATTCCATTGTTAGAGTAAGCAAATTCACTGATTAGTAGTGAAATATCTTTGTTATATAGGGTGATTCCACTATTTCTAAGAAAACATAGACATAATGAAATTAAAAATGATTTCACTATTTAGAGCTATGATTCCACTTTTTTCAATTACAATATCACCAAAATGTATAAAACATAGACAAAAAGTAGAAAAGATAGTTTTCATTACCCATGAATTTTTTTTGATATGTAGGTTGATCTCATTGACTCATAGGTCTAAGAAACCATTTGGATGAGCAATTATGATGTTTCTCTAAAACCATAGTTAGTAGGAAACATGTGACTAAATCCATTGTTTAATATTTTTTTCCCTCTCATTCCATACATGATTATGCCATTTATTGTAAACACAAAGAACACAAACATATAGTAATTTCATCAATTAACAAGGTGAATCCACTATTTCCAATAATGATTTTTTTATTCTGTGAAAACATAGAAAAACATATGAAATGAATATAATTGTATTCCTTCTTTTTATTCTCCTCCTTTCTAGTAAATAAATGTGATGGTACTCAAATGTAGTTTTAAAAAGCTTTGATTAATGTCACATAATCATTTTGATGGCATTTCCCCTTGTAGTATGGATGATTTGGATGAACAATTAGAATGTTTGTTGAAGCTCTGTTAAATATTTCATATCATATACTTATGAAAAAAATCTTATTTTGATGAAAGGAGTGCCTCTCAATTTATAGAATTCTCCTTTGAATGTGGACTATCGATCTCAAATCAAGATGTGTGGTTGCGAGTGAGTCCTCAGAGGGAATAAAGAGCATTAAATTCCAAGGGATGTAGTGAGTAAGGTGAGTGATTTTCCTTGGATTTGGATTACCATGCATTGGGATTTATCATATATTTTCATTCCACACTATACCAATTTCATTCAATTTTCCTTGGGAAGGAGGATTATTTTATGATTTTTAAAATTACAAGATGTTGGGTGATGTGAGAATATATGGAATTTGTTGATTTTCAATAATAATAACTTGTGAATTCCATGTAACCTCAAAATTAGGGGAAATTTAGTTAGATTTATCAAAACCAACTAACAAATTAATTGTGATTGTCATGTTGTGGTTCCATTTGTAATGCTCAATTTTTCTCACTTACTTAAGTTAAGATGATTGAGGTGTTATTCGTAATTAAGATACCCAATTTGGTACCTTGTTATCAAGTTAGATGATTAGATACAGTTCATTCCCTTAATCACATATGAATAATTGTGTTTTTGTATTAAATTGATAGTTATGCATGCAATTTTGTATAATTGAGGAATTATGGTTAAATTTTTGTTATTGCAAAAAGTCAATTAAATATCAATTTTGACATATAAGTGATAAAAATGAAGTGTCTAAAGTTACTAACCTAGGTATTTTTTAAGCTTTTTTACCATCTAATCAACTATAACTACTCGTGATACCTTTGTATATGTGATATTGATGGATAACTATGCACATTACTCTATAAATTAGTCTCCTCCTTGAAACCCTAAGTCCACTTGCAATGGGAAGAAAATTGTAAAAAAATTGAAAGTGTAATGGGTTGAGTTGACATTAATCATCCATGTTGTTACATGTAGTCCTATTCACATCAAAATCCTATTGAATATGGGGGAAAATGAGGTTACACTCAAGTACCTTTTGTACTAGTACATGAGGAGGTTGTGGTATTCATGAAAACTACCTCCTATTTTGAGATAATGTGATAGGTTGATGATATATTATGGTAATATGTGGTAATTTAAAGGATTTTCATCTACAAGATATGCATACCACTATTTATCATTCATGAATTCCACACCCATGTATCATGTAAATGACATGGCTTTCATAACTTGTATCCAATGTTGACCCAAGATCAAGCTATATTATAGAGTATTAGGCATGATTTGAAATGAAGTATTCAATGTCTTAGGTCCCATGATAAAATCCAATAATATGGTACCAAATAATAGATTTCATATACTATGAAGTCTTGTGAAATATCGTTATGATTTATATTGTTTGATGCTTGTAGACAATTCTCATTGCACATTTTGACATGGGATATATATATATATATATATATATATATATATATATATATATATATCAATACACATTTGACTTTTGTTGTTTATACCCTTATTTGAAACAATATTGAAACATATGTCTTGACTTTTAATTGAGTTGTGTTAACTTCATGAAAATTGGTATTGGTATGAGAATCAAGGGTTGCATGAATATCTTGCATTGTATCCATATGTACATTTATCTCTTTGATTTTGGTAGTAAGTTGTGCATGATGTATGTATCTAAAGCCTCTACATCCTTTATAATTAGATATAGGAATGGGAATAGTGATGCATTATGAATGTTTTCCCAATCATTGATCATCCATATTTTATTAATTTTTTTAATATAGAACTATATTGTGGTAACTAAGTGGTGGTGTAAGGTTCGGTGTGGTAGGAGTTATGAGTTCATGTGAAGTAAGATATCTTTACTCTAGTTTTAACACCTTAGCTTGTAAATATAGGATAATATTCATTAAGGATCATCCAATAGGAATATGTGATGATGAATTATGAGAAAGGTCCATATAATTATGTTGCATAGTTGTGTCCATAGAAATATCATTATGTGTACAATTCATATCACTAACACTTTAGCTTATCCTGAATCATAAGATGGTAATTAACATAAACAACAAATCCTAAGCTAATTGTGAGGGATATAATAGGTTAATGGGGTTAAACTAAAAACCCTAAAAGAAATGCAAGAATGATAAGAGGAATATCAAAAATATAAAGACCCTAGAAATAAGGATGAAACCCTAAATGAAATCTAGGGTTTGGCATGGTTTGAACAATATTCAAGTTCACCAATATGTTTTATCCTAATTTAGATTAATGACTAATGATTATCCCTAATTAAGATAGAAACTATAATGTATTATTCAAATTACAAGATATGGTAGCAAAACATGAAATTGAATGTAAATTAATGGAACTAATTTGGCAAGTGGAATGTTATAAATATAGAAAGTACAAGAGATTAGATATTTAGATTAAATGGTTCACCTACTAATTGTGACTAAATTTTGAAATTTAAAATGGGATAAAATTATATTTGAGGGTAAAATATCTAGAATTAAATGCTTATACATGTAGAATTAGTAACATTAGACCTAGGTAGATTCATTGACTATAATGAATTAATTGAGTGTTAGTAGCTTTTGTAATAGTACATGAGGAGGTTGGGGTATTCATGAAAACTACCTCTTTTTTTTGAGATATTTTGATAGGATGATGATATATTATCATAGGATGTGATATTTGAAAGGATTTTCATCTATAAGATATGTGTACCACTATTTTTCATGCATGAATTCTGCATACCTATATTGTGTAAATGGCATGGCTTCCATAGCTTGTACCTATGGTTGACCTAAGAGCAAGTTATATTGTATACTATTAGGCATGATTTAAAATGAATTATTCAATTGCTTGGGTCCCATGGTCACATCTAATGATATGGTACTAAATACTATGAGTCATATACTATGAAGTCTTGTGACATATCATTATGATTTTGAAATGTTGTCTAATGCTTATAGATAATTCTCATTGTACATGTTGACATGGGAGCCAATATCTATCAATAAACATTTAATTTTTTTTGTTACCCTTATTTTAATTTATATTGGAAAATATGCCTTGATTTTTGATTGAGTGGTGTTATCTCCATGAGAATTATTATTGGCATGATCATCAAGGGTTGAATAAATATCTTGCATTGTATCCATATGTACATTTTTTTGGTAGTAACTTGTGATTGATGTATGTATCCAAGGAATATTCATTATTTATAATTAGATATATGAATGGGCATAGTGAATCCTTGTGAATGTTTTCCCAATCATTTATCACCCATATTTTTTCTTTAATCTATAACCATATTGTGCCAATTAATTAGGTGGTGGTGTGATGTTAGGTGTGGTATGAGTTATAAACTCATGTGAATTAAGATATATTTTCTCTAGTTGCAATCTAGGATAATTTTTTTTAAGGATCACATAGTAGGCATATATGATGATGACTCATGAGAAAGGTCTGTAGAAGTATGTTGCATAGTTTTATCCATAGAAATCTCATTATGTGTATAATTCATATCATTAACACTTCAGCTTACCCTGAATTGTAAGATGGTAAGTAAAATAAAAATACAAATCCTAATCCAAGTATGAGGGCTAGAATAGGTTAATAGGTTTCAACTAAAAACCCTAGAAGAAATGAAGCAATTACAAGAGGAAAATTAGAAATGAAATCCAAAAATGAAACCCTAAGGTAAGAATTTAAAGACCCTATAATAAGGATGAAACCCTAAGGGAAACCTAGGGTTTGGCATGGTTTGAATACTTTTCAAGTTCATCAATATACTTAATCCTATTTTTTATTAGTGACTAATGATTGGCCCTAATTAAGATATAAACTAGAATGTATTATTCATATTACAAGATATGGTAGTAAAACATGAAATTGAATGTAAATTAATGAAACTAATTTGGAAAGTGGCATGTTATAAATATAATAATTAAAAAATGAGGTTAGATACTTATATTTTTTGGTTCACTAATTGATTGTGACTAAAATTTAAAGGTGGAAATGGGATATAAGTAGATTTGAGAGTCATAAGATCTAGAATTGAATGTCTATGCATGCAAGGTTAGTAATGTCAGACCTAAATAGATTCATTAACTATACTAACGTAATTGAATGTCACTATCCTACACATTTTTGAAGCTTTGTGATTGCATAATCAACTACACCTACTTATGATACCTATATATGTTTGATATTAAAACTTGACTATGTGCATTACTTGAGAAAGTCTCCTTCTCCTTGAAACCTTAGGTTTGATTATGAGGGGAAGAAACTTGTAATAACTTTGGAAGTGTAATGGGTTGAGCTAACCTCAATCATCCTTGTTGATGATTAAATGTTACCTATATATCTAATAATTCAAATATGGAAGTCAATCTACACGTAATTTTTCCCTTTAGTGTGAATGTACAAGTATGTTCATTTTATATATGAATGCACCTACAAATATGACTTTTGACACTTGATAATGCTTTCTTTTCACTTGGATTGGGATGCTTTAGATTTTGGTTATGATTTCTCCTAGTGACCAATTTATAATTTGGGAATAATAGGGCATTTTTTCCCTTAATGTGCAATAGTGCATAGATATTTTATAGATAAGTTCCAAGTGAGTACCACCTATGGGTTCACTTTATATTTATATGAATTAAATTAATTAATTTATCACATCAAAAACATGCTAGGTTACTATAGGTTATTGATTAAAAAACATGAGAGTCAAACTCATATTGAAACATGTAGATATAAGAGAAGGCGAATAAGAGTTGTTAGGAGATACATAAGTAATTTAGGATACATGTAAGTCAAGATTGACATTGCCAAGTGTCTAATACTAAAGCTTAGTATCTACACTTCTTGATGGCTCTATATTTACAATGTTTTCCTTTATACTCCTTATAAAAAATGATTACAAAACACTCAAAATGACATATTCTTTATTTGAATAATGGAAGCAACCAGTTTTGTTTGAAACATGTTGTCATTATTATGATCAACAAGAATATAATCCCATTTGGTGTCAAGATATTTTCCTTGTCCATATCCTTCTTTATCTTGGAGGGAAAATAAATTAAATATATAAAAAATAAATTTTTTAAACTAGATTAAAAAAAATTAAAATAAATACAAACTTAAATATGTTTTATGTCATTTTTCCATGGATAAATTTGAAGTGTGTTATAGTTTCACACTTTTATTCTTATATATTTCTAATATAAAAATAAAATATTTATATATTTTGTATTAAAATATGTAATAAGATATATCTTAATTTATTATATTAGATTTTAATTTTAACCCTATTAATATTTATTAGTAATTTTTTTAATATTGAAAAAAAAGTACCATTTTGATTTAATAGATATTAAAAAAATCACACCTATTATATATGTACCATTAAAAAAAATAAAATTAAAGTAGATATTTGTGTACCACCACATTCCCAAGATTTTATTTTATATCTAAAAATTAAAAAATATATATTTTTTTATTATCTATGTAACAATGTTTTACCATTTCACTAAGAGTCACAGCCCATGACCAAGATTTGAATGCACCAAAGAGAAGGCAAAGCCAAACCCAAAAGTATCTAGTTAGTCACATCTTATTTTAGTGAATATTATGTACATGAGACTAGCACGTTGAACTTAGATAATAGTGTCAATGCAACCATCCTAGGCTAACACAAGTGTCAATAGAGCTAGAGGCACCAAATCCATAATTTGATGATTGATTTAAAACTATCTTCTTGCTTATTTTATGCATGTACCAAATTCAGACTTGCATTAACATTAGAACCAGTTAAGTACTCTCTTTTATGTCATTTATATATCTAACATAGTTTCCCTTTACATTAATAACCTATCTCAATTTTATAAATTCAACATATGGTACATCTAAGTTTAACACATTAATTTTCCTATTATAAATCTGATATTCACCCTTGTGCCCTTTCATTTCTATATCCTTAACCCTATCTACCCAAGTAGGATTCCACAATCCAAATTATGGTTAAATAGGAACATCTTACTCTACATTTCACATTATTACATGTTATATCTTTCTATAAAAATGTTACCATGTTGAGATACATAGATTTATTAGACATGTCTTTCTAGTTAGTCATATCTTACATAGTGCTACATGGATATTTTTTTGTACTATAATGTGACATTGATAGATATTTATAATATATACTAGTTTTCACTTGTTCCATGCTTCATTGATGTTGTCCCTCTTACATGATAAGCTATTTTTTTATTGTCTAATGTCTGTGACATTTGGCCTTATGTGTTAGACATTTATTTATCCCTTATCCATGACATCTCTATGTCCCTTGTGTGTGGCCCTTGCCATTTTTTTTGACATACTTATGTTAATTTTTTGTGGCACTTGGCATTATATGTGACACTATGTGCTTATGAGTGGATTAATATATGATTATTGGTTGATCTTATTTAAATTTTTGAGCTTTCTAATATTAATGAGTTTAAATGTGTTGTGTTCCATATCATGCACCTCCTTACTATGTTATCTTATTCACTAATTATATCAGTGATGGTTACTAATACATACCTTAATTCACACACACACACACACACACACACACACACACACACACACACACACACACACACACACACACACACACGTGATGACATGTACATTACTAAGTCAACATACTCTCTACATGTCGACATAATTATACATGATAATATTTTTATACATGACATGATATAATTAAGTTTTTGTTATATGAGTTATTTGTAGGCTATGTACCTCATTTTAAAATAAGTAAATATCAATGGGCTTGTCATAGAGACACAAGCCTCCATGGATAAAAAATATATATTTTGAGAGAAATAAAAAAATTCAAAGATTTTAAAGAGGTTCAAATATCAGATTGGTTCAGTTATAGGACATATATTTACAGTTACATAAGTTACAAAATAAAGATTCAGATATAATTTAGTGCATATGCCATGTAGGTGAACAAAATTTATATGGAAAATAATTAAAAGTTTTCACATACATATACATTTGAGATATAATTTCTAATATTGAACATAGAGATGTATAGAATTATATATCAATTATCATAGTTTCAAATGGCATGATACCAATTCGTGTACTTACGCACTATGTCAATTTAAAATTGGCACTAATTTAGAAACACATGATACTAATTCATGCACATATACATTTACTTTTAATGAGCACTACTATAATTATTTATTTGAAAACATAATTCAATGGCACTGAGTAGTGATAAACCTTGAATCTTTAAGTCTATCAATTGATTCACGATTTTCAATGTGATGTACATTGAGGTTCAATGACACTCAATAGACATGGAATTACCCATAACAATCCCTTTATTTGGTTCCCACCTTAAGATTTTGAGGATCAATATTAGAGTAATATTAGTTATTTGGTTCAATACAATTGAGGTTCAACATTGCTCAATGGCACTAATCCCCATATTCATGAGTGTTGAAGAAGTTAAATTCCCAACGTAAGGGCTTGCATAGTTACATGAAATCAAGGCTTGATCACCCTCAATTATCAAAAGGTTAAATAAGAAGAACCAAACTACAATGATTTAAAAAGGAAACATCATCTTCAGAAAATTTCAAGGCAACATGAATGCACCTACATATATAGGTGCAATCCTTCCTTACTCTTAAATTTCAAATTTTAGTCATGGTTTATATTTCAAATTTTATATATGTGCATTGAATACTACATATATAGGTGCAATCCTTCCTTACTCTTAAGTTTAAAATTCAAGTCATGGTTTAGATTTCAAATTTTACATATGTGCATTGACTACAACATTTTTATGGAGGGTTTTCTTGGGGAAAGCTACACATTTGGAGCCATCTCTTAAAGGCAAAGTGTGAGTACACACTAAAGTATAATTTATTATTTACTCTAGTATTTGTACTACATTTAAATAATATAATAAAATGGAAACATTTTTAGACACTAAATATGGTATTAGACACTTGAAAATGTAAATTTTGACCTAAATTTATCCTACATGATTTGTGCATCTCAAAACAACTCTTATTCACCTTTTCTCACATCCACATGCTTCACTATGAATCTAACCTTCCCCGCCTTTTATTCACCTATAGGAACTTGTTAGTGTCTATAAAAATATATAAATGTCAATTGAGACATCTTTAGATCATTAAAATTTAGAACACACAAAAAGACATGGCATTTTTGGCACATCTTTTTCTAGTCAAAGATTAAACTCTATAGTTAGCCTCATGATAGAGCCAATATCTATTGGAGTGTGCTAGGCCAATAGATTGAGGTAATAGGTGTCATTACCTATTTAGTCATCTATATTACATTCTAGTGATGCCTAAAATTTTACACAAGTACCGAACCTTCACAGTAAACTAATGGATCAATAAGGAGTGCTGAGGAGTGTACACTAGTACAAAAAGAGAAATATATGATTTAAAAAACTACTAAAAAATGCATATAAATGACCAAACATGATCACGTGACCATTATTAGTTTATTGTCAGTCATTTATAATGTGACCAAATTGATGACTAAACCATTTTGTCATTTATTGGTTATTTTGATTGATCAATTTAGTAGTATATTTAGTCATTGATTACTATAATCTAGTCATTTATTTAGTCATTTTTATTCACTGATATATTTAGTCATTGATTGTTGTTAATTGGTCACTTATTTAGTCATTTTTATTCACTTATCTCTGTCCATTGGTAGTTTATTTAGTCATTAATTTTGATCATCATTTAGATCAATTTGGTAGTATATTTAGTTATTTTTATTCATGATTATTTCATTCATCATCATTGTGTACTCCTCATCACATTTGTTATGAGTATTTTGACTTGAATAAAATTAATATCACATGAGGCAACCTCAATCCTTTAAGGCATGTTCTTGAATGACAAATCCTGACAAGCTCTTTCACATGTGAAATCATTAATCATCTTGTATTTTACTAAAGATTGGGTGTGGGCTTCAAAAGCTTACAAATTTTTTGATCCAATTTTTAATGTTAATCCTTGGTGGTGGTAATTCACTTTGGTCTAGGTCCCTTTTTAGTTGTGAAACAATATAGTGAGTCTTTAACAATCATGGGAGGAGAAAGAGTCAAAACTAAGCCATTATCGTGTGATAAAACTAAAGTGGATGCTATGCTCTAGAGTATGTATTATGAAGGTGAAATTTCTCATTTTATTGAATGCTTAAATGGATATGATGAGAAAATCTCCATTCAATTTGCTTCAAGCTAGAATGGTGATTGTAAAATTTAGGTTGGAGGTATAGATTTTGTTGTTAGTGAGGAGTCAATTACTAAGGCCATAGGTTTATGCAGTGAAGGCAAAAGATTGAAAAGACTCACCAAAGTTAAAGACCCATAACGTTTGAAAAAATTCTTCATTAAAGGAGAAGCATCAATGAAGTTTCATAGAGGCTTTGATAGAGAGAGCTTGTTTAACCCTTGGGATAAGTTATGCTTCATCATCATGAAATATTTTACCCTTGAAGGTCATTTTAAGTGTTTTTATCATTACCATTTCACTCTTTTGAATAGCTTTCATTACAATATATTGGTTAACTTCCCCTTCTTCCTAATCTCATCCTTAGAGATATTTGTTAAGTCTATAAAAAATTCCCTAAAAAAAACCTAGCTACCTTCACCATTTCGCTCCACCAAGGTCTTATCTTTAGGATTTATCACTTTCACCTTTCATTTTATCCCTCTAAGCCTTTAAAATCATAGGTGTTATATAGTTCCCATGACAATGACCCTAATGATCACATTCCCTTGAGTATTAGATTTGGTTATATGGGTCCCCATGGTTCCCTACCTTTTTCCAAGAGCCTTGTTCCCCCATCTTCAAACATATCCCCTAATTATGAAATATTTTCCCCTCTTATAATGGGCTGCAGTTGTCCCTCCCTGATAGTTGTGACTTTTAGATCCCCTGACACTTCTAAATCTCTAGTAGTCAAAGGGCTACAGGAGCTAAAAAATAACCCTTCCTTTTTTGGAAATGAAAAGAGGAAATTGATTATTTAGATCAATTATAAGAAGATAAATCAAGAAAAGAGTAATAAAAAGAAAATGGTGGGGGTGGAGCCTCAGAATTTGGCCAGTGACAAAATAGCACTTGGAGGCCTAGGTGCAAGGTGAGGAGGCTATAGAGGAAGGGTTTGGCTTTAAATTTTAGAGATGTACAAAAATAAAGTTGATGAATATCAAGAGATCCAAGAGATTGATAGGGGAATTTTTTTTGGTAAAGACTGTAGATGATCCCTCTACCTCGGATTAGGGGGAGGAATAAGGTAAATTAAAAGATAAACCCAATGTTGATCATTAATTGGAGGAGGGAACCAATTATTTTGAGGAGCTAAATGAATCCACTTATGATTTTGATAAGGAGGATTTAATGGATACCAGTGAAGAGGAGAGCCAAATTGAAAGGGAGTTGAATGAAGTGAATAAGGGTTTGTGCTCCCTTCAAAATAAAATGAAGGTGATAAGCATTATTTTCTTGAAAGTTATCCACCGTGTAGATTCTTCCCTAATGATTCTACAAGACCTACCAAAATAAGATAAAGATAGAGAAGGAAAAAGTACTATCATGGAGGACCTTCTCAAGTTCATCAAAGAATATTGGAAAGATTTGATTAGAAAACTAGTGTTTTTTTAATGGTTAATCCCTAGTCTATTTGTTGTTTCTTATTTTGCTTTTGTCTGTTAGCTATTTTTTAGTGTATTAGTACATATATTTTAAATATATCAATCTAAAAAATGTGGAGAGATGTTAAATTTTAGACTCCTATTTTAGATTTGTCACATACCATACTGATTAAGACTCCATTAACTTCTTCATTAATTTATAGCTGACAAGAGTATGAAAAAATTTAAGTGATAATATTAATTACAAGAAAGGTAATTCCAATTAGGCTACATATTGCTTAAGTCACCTCCAATTAAGTAATAAGAATAACTTAATATAAGGCACAAGAAAAGTAGCTCCAATTATGCTAGAAACTAATTATGTCACCTCCAATTAAAACACTAACAATAGTTATAGATTCATGTGACCATGAGACTTTTAAATGGCCCATGTTGTATGGTAGTGATCGTTAATTTTATTCACAGACCACATAAAATGCATAAATATTATTTTTCTCAATATGTAGAGCATGACTATGATGAGTCCATGAATATTTCTCATGAATCAATATTTATAGCATTAGGGAATATAGCTTACTCTAATTTGAAACTTAGGATGAATTAACAAATGTTTGGGTATTAGATACAGGTGCCATGAAACATATGACATAATGATGAAACTTTAAAACATATGGCATAAAACATATAAAAATATAATCAATCATTCATTTGCACATAATGAAAAAGTTATTAAGAAGGCAAAATACTAAAATTTTATTGAGAAAAGGTGTTCTTACAGTAGATACAAGACAAAATTATGTTTCTTTACTTTGGAAAATGCATTAATACAAAGTGTGTTTCTTAGTGATGTGACTAATAAAACTGAGTTACAATGTTATTTTATTATTATACAGATCCAAAATAGACATAAAACACTAAGAATATCCCTAAACAAGAACATATTCAAAATATTGCATAAAGTAGTCGGCTAAGCTGTCTAACAGCTAGTACATGATAAACATCAACTATGTCATTTTTTCAAATATTTTAGTGTCCATCATGTGAAGGTCTCTTCTTTATCTTTCAGATGGATAGATTTATCGATTTTGTCTTCATAAGCAAGGGGTATATTACTTGTGACCTTTAAAATATTTACATTTGCATCTCCTTTCCTTTCAATTTGACTCCATGTACAATAGATAGTGAGTGAATCTGCCTAATACCCATAGTAGCACCATCAAACAGATCCAAAAATTGGACTTTATCCCCTTCTTAGAGTTTATCAATAAATGTCTACAAAATAAATACATATTATATTGAGACATAAAACATTTTAAGCATGAAGAATGATAAAACATTGGGATAGATAACTAACAACTATTATATTACCTCAACTAATTTAGCACAACTATGATGATTTTATTACACATTCTTGTCTAGTTCATCATGATCATTATCAATATCAACAACTATGTTGACATAATGAAGGCATTTTTGTTTTCCTACTACTTTGATAAAATTTCTCTACATGTGGTTTAACCATCATGCAAAAAAAATTACAAAGATTTTAATAGTCAAGTAAAGAATGCAAGCTATAAATTTGTCCAAAAAAACATTTTCTAGATCACTCCAACAATAAAGAAACTAGGTTGGATTCTCCTACACTCAGATTTCAATAATCTACATATTAAGAGGCATTTGTATACAAAATTTCCAAACAAGGAGAAATACGATCAATAGAACCTCTTACCTCAACTGAATCCATAGATTTATACTCATTCCATACATAAATTATAAGTTTAATAGAGGCAACCAACTGTGAAACTTGCTAAGTGAGATTGAATATGTAACTCATTACCTATTGGTACCTTTCATCTGAGTTGGCATGATCTAGAGAGGCTCTTAATAAGCATTTAATAAATGGCTATGAAATCTTTGTTGATGAACTAGATTTCCACTTCATCCCACTCTTAGATTTACTAGGTCGATCTAGTGCTTCCATATAATTGATACTATCTTCTGCACCTACTTCTCTATTACTATTTTCCACCTAAAATACAATGTCAATTTCAAGATATAGTCAGTTCAATAAAAAATAAAATAAATAAAACAATGTAAATTGAACCAAAAAGCGATACACTTACTATAAATTTTCCTATTTTGGCATGTAATCTGTCTCAGCCAAATGTATATCCAGCCCTCACATTATCTCTTGCTCTCTTGCCTCTGTTACTCTTTGCCAAATATTCTTTTAAATGCATACTTTATTTCAATGCCTCCCACTATTTAGGAGATAGAGTGGAGTCTAACCTCTCTTTTCTCTTCATGATTGTTTTTCTATAATTGTATCTAAAATTGTTCATCAAAATTCTCATCATTTTCTTGTAATACTTTATAGATATTTGTCCATCAGTAGTCTCAAAAGCAGTTTTCATTTTTTATATAACATTTTCCACAATTTGTGGATCTTGCTCTACAAAACTTGATTTGTAAATATCCAAATGAGGCCTACATATTACACCCAACTCAAAGGCCCACTTTGTATCATTTGGCCCAATGGGCTCACCATATCTTGATACCTCAACCAAGAATGGCTTATTGCCTTCTAATTTTCTATTTTTTGCATTCCTCTCTATAGATTTATACAAATATTGACTCAATCTTTGTCTTTTCACAAATTTAGACACATCTTATATTAAACCACTACCAATATTTTTGGCTGATCTACTAGTTCTATCAAAAGTTCTAGATGCAATAGGTGCCCTCTGAGGCATAATGGATGCAAGCGATCTCTCTTCATGACTTTCATTAAGCAGAACTTCATGCTCCTTGACCACATCAAGTGTGGAATGAGTAGGTAGATTAGTACAAATATATATATATATATATATATATATATATATATATATATATATATATATATATATATATATATATATATATATATATTTCACTTCAAACACTCCTTTAATGTTGAATAAATCATCTATAGACCTAATGTTCCTTTGTTCTAATTTTTTTCAACAATCTCTCTTAGACTTTGTGCTAAGAGATCATCATGATTTTGCACATCACCATGTGCTATATCAGGCTCCACATCACCATGTGTTATATCAAGCTACACATCACCATGTGCTACATCAAACTGCACATCACCATATGCTATATCAAGATACACATCATCACAACTATTGTTTTCACCAATTGCATTTGTTGAATCACAAATGTGTTGGCTTCTATGAGATGGCAGCACTATATCTTTTCTTTCCTTTTGTTTTTTCTTCACATTTTTTTGCACTCTTTTTCTTACCTATAAAATATATATATATATATCATATTATGTCCTATATACATAAAGCTCTTTCCTATAAAATTTAATTAAACACTATTAAATAAATAATATACTACTTAAAGGATTTAAAACTTCCCTATTTGTCAAACCAAGACACAATAAATATTCATTATTCTTGGCCACTTTTTCTCTAATAAAGCACTCATAATTTTTCAATGAAATTTCAGAATTATTGTCACTATCATCAACTAATTTATGCCTTACATTCATCCTTTTCCTCATTTCTTGAAGTTGAAATAAACAATAATGTATAAATCAACAACTTGAATTAGTAAAACTTATTTGAGTTCATAAGTTGATAACTATTGACTTTCCAATCTATTGATAAATACAAATGGAAAATTAAAAAATAATTTAGATTATAGATTAAAAAGAATTTGCAATAAAAAAACCAAGAAGATGTTTACAATTAAAGGTATCAGAATATCAATATGACTATCCCTTGTTTCAACTGACTATTGACACTTATGAATCCTGATCACTCATGTCTGCATCTATTTGATTTTCTTCCTCATCCTCATCTATGACATGCAATACATTCTATCTCCCAATATCTTCATTGGTAATCAAAATATCTTCTTCAAACACTCCATCATCATCTTAATCCACTTATTTAAATGTTTCTTGTAAATTAACATATTGCCCATTAGCCATTATATTGACAAATTCCATGAATTTTCATTTGGAATGAGACTCTATTTGAATAACATATGATCATCCTAGGATTCTTACATCATCAATTAGAAATGATTGGTTCATTTGAAGAGGGGAAACATACGTCTCATCCATATTTGATAAAAATTGTCTTGTATTTGCACATATAAATCCATACTCATTAAATTGTACTATAGATGGTTAGATCCACTTACATTTTAATAATATAGGAATATTTTCACCAAAATCCACTTGAATAATTTCTTGGATGAATCCAACATAAATTTTCTTCTCAGTTTCGTGAATAAATTCAACACTAACAACATAATCACAATTTGTCTTTCCTTTGTCTTTTTCTTCCACTCTTAAATGACTATCATAGGCCCACATTCTACTAAAATGCATAGCCTATAAATGTGGAGATTGTGAAATATCACTGTCCTCTATTGTTATATCATGACCTTCTTCTTTTTCATCATGGACTACATTAGCAATTCATTCTTCAAATTTTGGAAAAGAATCACATCCAATCAAATCATGACATCTTCACTTTTGAGGTCGATGTTGCATCCAAGCTTGATTCTCTTCTTCATATTTTATACATAGAATATTAATGTACAAATAATTAGATTAATAATATAAATGTGTAAATGCAATTGAGTAAATAAAATATTGCGTAAATTTTTTTTACCTACACCATTTATCAAATGAACATGTGTTTTGAAGAATATAGGCATATATCTCACTTCTTTCTTGATGTGATAGATTTAAGTGACATTACATTGCCTTCTAATATTTCACTTGTAACTCTCTCATCTTTGTCATCATCCCATACACATTGATTGACATTTTAAAAATCCTTCATATATTCTATGCAAAATTGCATGGCCTCTTGCATTGAATATCCCTCAGACATGCTACCTTTTGGTTTTGCCCTAGTACAATTTTTTTTTTTCAAAACCTTCATATATCATTCTATAGGATACATCTATCTCATTCTTACTAGGCCACAATGCTCTAGTTCATGCTGTAGATGTATCAAAAGATGTATAGAAATGTTAAAGATTGTTGGTGGGAATTCCCATTCCAATAGACAAAGGAATTCAAAACCCTCCTCCCTCAAACTATCAAATTTCAAAGGATATAATACATGTAAACTCATTCTCTTTAATATTAGGCCCAACTTTATAACTGCCAATCTTGGCCCCTTTGCCAAACTTGATATATTTACCACAATAGGTAAAATATTCTCAATTATGACATGATAGTCATGGGTCTTGAGGCCTATTAAGCCATTAATGTCAGTTTGGATTCTAATACTAATACTACTACTTACATATCTAGTGGGAAAGTGAGTCTGAGACATCAACTGTAAGAATTGTGCACATTGTTCCTTTGTCTAGACATAAGGAACACTAGGTTTTTTTATATTTTTCATCATCACATTTTTCAACCCAAATATTTTGATGAATCTTTAGTTTTCAAAAGTCTTCACATGATGAAATAATATTAAAATCACATTAAACAGTTTCTATAATATCATAGGCTATATTTTTCTTAGTATGCATAAAGTCAACAATATGCCTAATAGTTATATCCTTAATGTATGGCAACTTATAGAATATGCGCAACCATTTTACACCATTTTCATTACATGGATCATATCTACTACCAATAGTCCCATAATTTTCAATAAATGGCATTATTTTTTGTCCATTCTCAACATTCTATCAACTTCAAACCTTTTGTCTAGCATCATTGCCTCTTTATTTATGTTTGGTTCCACTTCATCTATGTCTGTTGCCTCTTCATCTCTCACACTCTGCAATTAAATCATATCTTCATAATAGTTTTAATCCCAAGGGCTTATACCACTTTGCCCATATCTTATCATATGTCGATAAATCAGATTTCTTTTTCTCACCTTTCCACTAAGATAGTCATTACATGGACATGGATATTTGTCCATGTCCCTCTCATTGGCTACTCTTTCATTAAATGCATGGTATTGATACATAGTCAACATTAGAAGTTGATCTATCTATAATGTTATACACATAGCAACAAAAATATTTTGGGGAAAAATTTGACAAACCAAAAGTTCAAGATTTTTTGAAAATATCGAGAAAAAAATAGATTTTTAAAAAAATGTAAAAAATTTTAGACTAAGAGACAAAAATTATTTTTTTAATTGAAAGGAATTTCCATAGAAATAAAGTTACAGAGAGAAAATAAAATAGAGATTTTAACTAATGAATTGTAAAAAGTAGATTTTTGTAGTTTATATTCAAATTATTGATTACATTGCATTACACATCTTTCAAACTCAAAACATTACTTCACATTGCATAACTAATAACTAAATGTTGATAGATGACAAAATTTCAATTACAATATAGTTTTTACAAAGTCAACCTAAGTAGTTATGCAATTACTTCACATCGCATAACTAATAACTAGGAGTAGTTTCCAATTGCATTTGCTTGTCATGGCATTCCATGAGACCACATTTCTTCGAGGCATTTTTTCAAATAGTTCACTGCCTTGTCAATGCTACCACCATTTTCATACATGCCTACCAAAACATTTTTTCAAATAGTTCACTACCTTGTTGCTATGGCTAAAATCTTAAAACAAGTGCTTTTGAACAAGCTATGGATGCTTGGAAAAAATCTATCAAAGCATAATAGTAAGTAATAACATAGACAAGGCAGTGAACTAGTTGAAAAAATGCCACAAACAAATATGGTCTTATGGTGATGGAATGCCATGACAATCTATAATAATTCAATTGTCATCGCATTCATCATGGCATTCCTTCACCATGAGAGCACATTTCTTTGAGGCATTTTTTCCAAAATTCATAAAATTCATCCTAGGAGTCCATATTCCTTTTACAATTATTCTAGGAGTCATTCATAAGCATCCCATATCATGTGCATGTGAAAGACATTATTAATTTTGATCACTGAAGTTTTTTTTATCTCTTACCGCAGCCTCACAGTATATTCAAATAGCTTTAACAAGTGTGCATGAACTAAAATAAGTGAAAAGATAGTTACCACTTCCCCGTAGCATTCAAAAACTTCACTTATGATGTTGTGGTATACAGAGATGGGTTACCTCAGCCCCACGACAATTTATAGAAGGTCTTAGGGCTAGTGGTAAATGGTAATAGTTATATAATGTATGTTCTGCACTCCCACCATAGTTAAATCCAATAATTGTGATGATATGATAAATAGTGAAGGGATGCCAAAGGATCCCATGGTCCCACAATGGTCAAATTAAAGGTTGGTGGTAACACGGTATGATGTATAAGGGGTAACATGTATCTTGCCATCTCACCATTTGTAATATATGAGACACATATTTTATCATTTCAATATTCTCATCAATTTTATTATTCTATCACAAAATGTCTCATTATTAAAGGGTCAGTCAATAGACATTAGCCACCCAAACCCTAATGTACATAATTAGAGATATTAACTGTCTAGAGTCCATACTCTATATTGTTCATATATTTTCCTTGACACTTTAGGTCAAAAATTTAACTATAGAAGGTACATATGAATCGTAACAAATGAATTCTATACTCAAGAACCCTATTAGGAAAATTTTAACACATATTGTAGCCCTACGATAGTTCAAATAAGGTCTTAAGGGCTAGCAGTAAGTGATAATAGTTATATAAAGTATGTCCCACACTTCTATCACAGTTAAATCCAATGCTTGTGATGATAAGGTAAATAGTGAAGCGATGTCAAACGATCTCATGGTCTCATGATGGTTAGATCAAAGGTTGGTGATAACACAATATGAGGTATAAAGGTTAACATGTATCCCACCATCCCATGATGTTGTATATCAAGGCTTGCGAGGTGGTAGTAAGTTGTGAAAGATGTGGTATAACCATCTAGAAGCTCCCACAGTCTTGTGATAGATGTAAATAGGTATTACAGTGATGCAATAAAGTATTAAATGTTGAAATGAATATATCACCTCCTCATAGTGGTTATCATTGATGCTTGTGATTGAATTACCTACCTAACCATTGGATTGGACCAAATTAATAGTCTGTGTTTGAAAGACTTAAATGCTAAGATTTTTCAATTTCATGGCATGATCTAGAGTAATGGTAAAATGACCAGCTCTATAGTGAATAAAATTTGGAATTTATCTATATTTTGTCATTCAAGCAAATTCAGTGGTGATTGTAGATGGTGAATTCAAGCTTTGTGTGAGCACTTCAGCCATCTTCCAACTGGGTAAGTCTACCTCATCACTCTCTTTATAAAATTTGGTATTTAGTTTGTGATTTTCTTTCAATTAGTTTGGTAGAGCAAGTGACAATGAAAACCCTAGTTTAAACTATGACATGTAATAAATTTGAGTCTACAAGTAAGAGTATTGAATCCCTTGTTCCCAAGAAGTGGCCCCTTCAATAGTCACTATTGGACATTTTTCCAAATTTAGTTAACAAAGGGTATAATAAACTATTTATGGATATAATAGAGGGGTGTTAGGATGATAGAGTCCCTATCTCAAGATGTAACCTTTTTTGGTATTTTTATGAAAAGCAAGATGGATAGGGACCAGTTGCGAACCCATGGAATTTGAATTTGGCTAAGCTTGCGGTGCCAAATGTATTCATTGATGTGGATTTGATCAAGATATTAGAAAAGCATTATCATCTAGCCACCAAAACAATTAGGTTGCCAAATAGGTCATCATTAGTGGCTGTGGAAATAAATGCAATCATTGATTGCTTCATGCTCAACAAGCAAGCCCTCACAAAAGTTGACTTGAAGAAAAGCAAACAAGAATATACTAATATTATAAATACACATAGGAGTGATGAGTTGCCCATGTACATGAGGAAAAGGACCAACAATAGAAGGATTTCAATCCCCAACCATTGTAGTTGAGCCTTTTCCAATTGATGAATTTGTTGTTTATTTCAAAAGGACATATTTTTCTCTGTGTCAAGTGTTAGGAATTGATGTCTAAAATAGAATGTTAGTTGGCATGATGATAATGGCCATGAGAATACAAAATCTAGAGGTTAATGTTGAGTATGATTTTGCATCATTTATTGAGCAAAAATTGCTTGACGGATTTTTGCAAATAAGGGAGAAAAAGACACTTATGGAGTTCAAATATTATTCTTTGTTGTTTCATTTAATTTTGTATCAAAATAAAAGAAATTGGTCTAGAAGGATGGACTTAAGCATGATTGATTAAAATCTATAGAGATTTTGTACACAGTGTTGGTGTTAAAAATGGGACACTCATTGTTAGAATAGTAATTATGTTATGTTCCATGATGGTTTCTCAGTCATAATAATAATTCCCTTGTTAGCCTTTTTCCTAGATTGACCAAAGAGATCAGAGAAATGTTGAGGCCTCTTGCTCATAGGCTAGAATAGGGTCACAAACATAACTTTTCTTATTGATATTTCTTGCCTGACCATACTATAATCAGAGTATATGGGTGTACTCAGCCACCCCATGTGTTGCCAAAATTTGTGTCAAATAGAATTGGTTTTCTTGAATTCATGTGGAAGATGCTCTAGATGGAGAAATATGTGATGAAAAAACAAAAAAAGGGCACATTTATTCTAGATTGCACTTTGTTTAGTGAATGGTACATTGGTGTAGATACCTTGGAGGAGTTGGAAGCCTATTTGAAGGCTAAATATTCTTTGAAATCAGAGATAAAAAGGGTTTGTAATCTAGAGGGTCACATGAACTTTGTTAGACAAGTCATCCTTACCAGAATGGGGATATCCCATCAAATCAATTTTGATGAGGATGTGATAAAAGAATGTGTCACTTTTCAAGAGGTAAATAATAGGAAAATAAAATGGAAAATTTTGAAGAAGATTGAGGATGACAAAAGAAAATAAAACCCTAATTTTTCAAGATTCTTTGTTGAAGAGAAGGATCCTTTGAAAATAATAGATTTGATAATTGATAATTTTGAAAAAATATATGGCTAGTCTGAGAAGTAGCCTACAAAGGCTACCAACCTCCTTGTCAAAAACCCAAAAAGAGTTGTGATTCAAGAACTTGGTCCAGATACAATGTTAGTGTAAGATCCAACTATTTATGGTTCACCACCTGCCAAAAGGCAAAAGACTGATGATGTTTCTCCACTAGTTCCATATGAAATGACTAAAGGAGTTGGTTACTCTAAGGAGGTGGCCAATATTTTGAGTCATATGGGAGAGGAAAAGGAAGTTGATCAACCCTTTATTGGTCAACAAATAGAATCACATAAACTAGAAGAAAAAATGAATGAATAGGCACAAGGTGAGCCTAAACTACAAGAAGATGAAAGGGTTGTGGCTTCTACGAGGTTCATCGAGGATGATGATTTCATCAATACCCTAGAATTCAAAGATTTTTGGCTTAAAATGAAGATGAAAGAATTTGAATAAAAGGTGCAAATAAATGAAATGGGTGTTGATGAATCTTAGCATGATCAAATTGTGACATAGACTTTCAAAGATTTAAAAATTGATGAAATAAATGTTAGCCCTGATGAGGCTAGACAAATGGTTTTGAAGAGTAATACATTGATCATCCCTAGCCTTGAATTGAAGAAAATGTTTTTATTGGACCAATTGAGAAATCAAGATGACCCCATGATGGTTTCTGTCTTTGATTATGAGGATGGTGTTAGTGGTTATGGGTTTAACCCAAAGACAGAGACTCTAGCAATATGGGCTAGAAAGAAGAACACCAACAAGCCAATATTACTTGATGTAGTCTAGGAGTTGAGGGAAATAACTATGGTGAAAACATTTTAGGATACATCATTGCTTGAAGCTGCCATCCTTACTTTGAACTCTGTAATGTTCACACAAGTTGCTATCAATAAAATGGAGCAAAGATTGCTTGACTATGAAAAAACTCAAATTGAGATGAATAGGTTGTATTTGGAGAATATCAAACTAAATCAAAAGTTGAAGAGTGGTGATTCTCAAAGCCAAGTAATTGTGCCATACCAAGACCCTTTGCCATAAATAACCAGTGATAGTACAATCCCAGTTGATCAGTTGAATGCATTGAAGTTGAAGTTGGAAAAAGAAATTGAATATTTAAAAAAGCAAAATGAAAAGACAAAGGATGAAGCCAAATTAAAAATCCTTGAGTTGTTTGAGAAGATTTTGGAATACAGAGTAAAATTGGTTGTTGACAAGTTGAGAGATGTACATGAATGCTATTCTTCCTTGTCTCAAGCCATTGATCAATTGAAGGTCAATCTTTCTATTTTGGATATAATATACAAGAAATGGCAACTTGCACACCATAGATTGTTAACCTTGTGTAAAGTTCTACAAAGAGATCCGGGTGCTCTAGCCTCACTCAAGCCAATAGAGAAGATAGTGAAAATGATCTTGGATGAATTTCAGTATGTGAATGGTGAGAGGCAAAAAATGCAGGCAAAGATTGATTCTTTTGCTACCTTCAAACACCAGTTTATTCCTTCCATTTTGATAGAGGATAAAAAGATAAAAGGTTTTGATGTATGGAAAAGTGAGTATGGCCAAATAGTTTCTCAATTCATTGATTTCTTGAAAAAAGATCAAAACATAAATATTTTTAGTTTCAATGTCATTTTGGATAGAGTAATTGCTCTGGATGCTCGATATGCAAAGTTCATCATTGATGTCAAAGTGCTACTAGACCAAAGATGGAAAGATCACCAGGCCAACCTACTCTAGATCCAAGAATATAAGTGGCCTAGTGATTTCACAGTGTACCAATGGGAGAATAAGTATTTGACAACTGAGGAATAAGCAGGCCAAGTATGCAGAGGAGCAATGAGCATCAAGATGGCACCAACAAATCTTGGACATCCTTTTGTTTTGTCTTTTTCTTATTTTTATGCTTTCCAATATGTATTTAAAATATATTTGGTGATCTTTTTAAGACTTGTCAAAAAGTATATGTTGTAATAGGTCATATTAAGGGGTGGGTATATGAAAAGTCATTTTTTGGAATGTGAAAGATCTAAAGCTTGTAGCTTCCTTCACCCCTATAAAAAGGAAACCAAGACCTTGGGAAAGCTCTCTAGGAATTTGTAGCTTCCCTAGGGAGAATATTTTGGAACGAATATAAAATCCATAGGGTTTTTTGGTAACAAAATGACTTTTTAATCAATACTAAGAATTTTTGTAATAAAATGGAACAAATATAAACTCCCCATTTGTAATAATTTTTTGAATCAATACTAATGAAAAAATAGTCCCTTAAACCCTAAACTGCCTGTATGGTTTTGGTACTCAATTGCCTATGTAACTACTATAAGTTTCCAATTAGAAAGCTATACATTTTGTGTTTAATGTAATGAGGGTTTTCAATTACCTCTGAATTCATTGCAGAGGGCATCCCCAAATCCAACTTTGCTGCAGAGGGCCTCACTGACTTCAAAGTCTTTGTAACAAACTTCAAATTCCTTGCCTGCCTTTTCAGAATTCTCCAGGTCCTCTCCAAACAAGCTTTATCACCCACGCAAGTCATTGCTATAACCCAAAACGCGTTAGTGTCAGGCTAATTACCAACTAACGAAATGAGGAAATATTCAATGAATACACTCCCGCCATAATTTTTTTTTAAAAAGTTTCGTCTAATTTGTATTTGCATGAGTAACTATTTAGTCATTTTTATTTGTATGATTAAATAATTTTTTAGTCGATGACCAAATTAGTCATTTATTTACTCATTTATAGCTAAGTTGTAAAAAATTAATAGAATTTAAACATTTTTAGTTGTTGTGACTAAAAGATTTAGTCATGTAGTCATTTATTTGCCAAATTCTACTAGTGTTAAAACATGTTATGAGAAGGTAGGATCCTTTTATTTCCCATGCATTTATTCTTCATAGGACGATCTTCATACTTCACTTGTTATCTTAAGCTTATGCTTGATAGATGGGGTTCTCTCAATCCTTAATATCGAAAGATCTTAACCTTACACACTTGACTAAAGTGTTTGGTCCCACGAAAGATTTATACATCATACTTAAAACACCTTGTATCTTTATATCCTCATTATATCTTTTCAACTATCCCCTTAATAGGTATTTATTTTAGTTTATGGTGCTCCTCTTCTTTATATTCCTATTGTAGAACGCGTATGGACGAAAATACAAAAACAAAAAATAAAAATAATATTAAAAAAAATTAGTACCACTGTGTTTTCATAGTTATTAAAAAAATCGCGCCTATTATATATAGGTACCGTCAAACGAAATCAAACGAAAGTAACCATGTTCCCACGGTTTTATTTTCTAGGTAAAAACGGAAGGATATAAAAAGATTTTATTTCCTATGTAACAACGTTCCCAAGATTTTGTTCGATTTAGCCGCTGGATTCCAGTTTTTGTCCTTTCATGGGGAATGGTGGCAAAGATTTTGCAGTCGGACAAACACTGAGAGGTTCCCAATTTTGGCAGCGGAGCTAGTGAAGTATAAATGTATGCAATGTACGATGGTAATTCAATAAATTGTTATCAGCTAAAGCTAAAAAGTTGATTGTTGAATATGGATGTTTCAATAATGCAGATTGGCATGTTGGGGCTACTATTTACAGGGTGGGTGACGGTGATGGTGATGTCAATAAGAAAACGGAAGAATTTGCCACCAGGTCCATTGGGTTGCCAGTGATTGGACATATGCACTTGTTAGCAGGTGCAACTCATCTGCACCATACCCTGCATAAGCTAAGCCTAAAACATGGGCCTCTGATGCAAATCCGTTTGGGATCAGTGCTCTCAGTGGTGGTGTCTTCTCCAGAGATGGCGAAGGAGTTTCTGAAAACCCATGATTCAAATTTCTCATCCAGGCCTCAAATGTCTGCCATAAAGCACATGGCCTACAACTACTCAGACTTCACATTTGCCCCATATGGCCCCTACTGGAAATATATGAGGAAGATCTGCATGCTGGAGCTTCTTGGTGGGAGGCAGTTGGATCAATTCAAGCCCATCAGAAATGAAGAATTGACCTTGTTCTTGCAGACCATATACAAAAGTTGTGTTGTAGACGTGGGATCTGAGTTGGCTTCTATGGCCAATAATATCATATCCAGAATGGCCATGAGCACCCGCTGCTCTGGCACGGATGCACGCATCTGAGTGCAGGACGCTAGTGAAGGAGGTTATCCAACTGACCGGGAAGTTCAACCTGGGAGACTATATATTCTTCTGCAAGAATCTTGATTTGCAGGGCTAGGAACGTCAAATGAAAGATGCTCACCAGCGTTTTGACAATATTATGGAGAAAATCTTAGAGCGGCATGAAGAAGCACCACTTGAACTTGACAGGCCTAAGGACCTCATTGATATTCTCTTCTCCATTTCTAAAGATGAAAAAGTAGAAATGAAACTCACTAGAGATCATATTAAAGCCTTTTACTGGTAACTCATCTTAAGTAGCTTTCTTAGCTGAATCATTGCTTTGCAAATAATTCTAACTTTATAAATAAATGTCTATACACCGGGGGGCAATATATGCATTTTTGTTATTGCCTACGGATAAACATTGTGGTATAAATTAAATACTAGAAGATATTCATGTACTTTATTTGGTGAACAAGCAGGATTTGTTTACTGCGGGTACAGATACTTCCGCTATTGCAACTGAATGGGCACTTTCTGAAGCGATAAGAAATCCCCAAATCATGAGCAAAGCCCGTGAAGAAATTGAGCGCGTGGTAGGAAGTGAAAGACTTGTTGAAGAATGTGACATTCCCAACATGGTTTATCTTCAGTCAATAGTGAAGGAGAGCCTGCGGTTGCACCCTCCTGGACCATTGGCAATGAGGGAATCCACAGAGGATTGCAGCATAGACGGTCACTTTATCCCTGCAAACACAAGAGTATTCATTAACATCTGGGCTATCGGACGAGATCCCACTTATTGGGAGAATCCTCTTGAATTTCGACCCGAAAGATTTAATGTTGGCAATACTAATATGATTGATGTGAGGGGGCATCACTTCCATCTTCTACCGTTTAGAGGCGGAAGAAGAGGATGCCCTGGAACTTCACTTGCCTTATACTTCATTCATGCTGCCTTGGCTACCATGATTTAGTGCTTTGATTGGAAGCCGAGTGACGAAGGAGGAGGACTGAGCCTCAACATGGATGAAGGCGTCGGATTTACTGCTCCTAGAGCTATTCCCTTAAAGTGCATGGCCACCCCTCGCTTTCCCCAGGTATCTGCATGGATATCTTGTTAGCTTTTCTTAGCGATTCCAATTCTACTCCACCTTCTAATATTCTTTTTATCAAATGCCAAAAATACCCACTTGATAAGAATGTACGCTCCTTTATGTTTAAAGGCTGGTGTATATCCAAATATGAAACTTTGATATTTGTTTTCTAAGGAAATGGCTCAAAGAGGTACATTTAAATTATATTTTTTAACAAGAGCTAGTGAGTGTCACAATACAAATATGGTTAGTCAATAAAATAAGGAAAATTTTATTAATCTAAACAACAATTTATAACTAAAAATATTTTAAAAAAATTATAAAAAAATTCTTTGTATGCTTTCCTCAAGTACTTGTTTGGGTATTTTGTTAGCTTTCTTAACTACAAATAAAACTATGTTCCAATACCAGTCCACCTTCTATTGTTCTTTTATCAGATACCAAAAATACTCACTTGACAAAAATGTATTCTCCTTTGTATTTAAAGGGGAGTATATATCCAAATATGAAACTTATTTTCCAAGAAATGGCTCAAAGGTACATCTAAATTACATTTTTTAACAAGAGCTAGTGACTATCACAATACATGTGTGGCTAGACAATAAAACAAGGGAAATTTTATTAACATGAACAACAATTTATAATCAAAAATATTTTAAAAAGATTATAAAAAATTTGTTTGTGTGCATTTTAGATTTGTCTAAGGATCTCTAGGCTACTCAGATAGAGTTGAAAGTCAGGGGTAAATCTTGGTTCCAAACCTTATATTTTGGAGGTCTACCTTTTAGATGTAGAAGATGTTTTCAAACTAGCTTGCCCAAGTGCTAAGTTCAAAAAATACCATTCTTAGTGGAAGGACCCAAGTGCTAAGTTCAAAAATACCATTCTTGGTGCAAGGATTTTAGGATTGAACATGTTATTGTTCAAGTTGTTAATGAGAGAGAGTATGAAAGTGAGGATACTAATTTGGTTCTAGAAACCCCTATGGAAGAATTAAATCATGCCTAGAGTAATATGGAACCTTGTGGAGAGTCTTTGACTGCAACTATGTTAGAAAAGGATGTAATAGAATTTCCAAATGCAGGGTTAAAACAAACTCGAAAAAAATGAGGAACTTGGTGTAGAGGTTGTGTTAAAAGACAATAATGTTTATATAGCCCCTAGGGAAGATTTGTTGGTTGAGACTCCTCTTATAGGAGAACGCTTGACAAATCATTTGTTGATACAAAACCCAGTGGATTCACTAACAATTTACATCCCCATATTGCCAAATATTGAGGAAGGAGGTGAATGGAAGAAAGTGAGAAACAAAAGGAGGGGAAGGGGAAAAAATGATTTAGAACCTTTAAACATGTCTATCAAATCTCAAAATGAAAACTAAATGAGAGAGACTTAGATTTAATTTTTTTTAATTTGTGTTGTAGCTGAAGGAGCAAATGATGCTTCGATATTTTATTCATGAGAGAACAGGTGAATATAGACAATGTGAAACTAGTTACATAACTATAACTACTTGAAATGAAATGCTAACCAACTACACAACCATATCTCTAAATAACTAACAATGTAATAATAATTAGTTACACTAACATTCCCCCCTTTATTACATTGTTTTTATAAATGTACCCCCAAAACAGATCAAATTTCTTCTTGCCAAGTGACTTTGTGAGTGTATCTTCTATTTGTGAATCAGTTGGGCAGTACTGGAGTTGAATGTTGTGGTTCAAGACTTGTTATCGAATGTAATGGCATTGCACCTCAATGTGTTTGGTTCATTCATGAAATACTAGATTCTTAAGAAGCTACAACACACCCTAATTGTCATAGAAAAGGATTGGTGGCTAATCTTCAAGAATGTCTATGTCAGATAGAATGTGACATAACTAAATTACTTCACACACATCTCCTCGTGTAGCATGATATTTTACCTCTGTGAATGAAAGATAAACTATATATTGTTTCTTACTAATCAATTAAATTGGTCCAGATCTGAGATGAAATATATATCCTAAAGTTGATTTTCTGTCATCAATAGATCCAACATAGTCCGAGTCTATATAACCCTACAAGAATAAATTTGAGTTCTTCTTGTATTCTGGACTGTAATCTATTGTACCTTATACATATCTTAGAACATGCTTCATTGTAACCTAATGACACTTCTTTGGCTCTTGCATGAATCTCAAAAGATAGATGACAACAAAGCATATGTCTGGTTTGGTATATGTCAAGTAAATGAGACTCCCAATAAGTTGGCTATAGTGAGTTTCATCTATTTGAGGTGAATATTGAAATTGAGATAGTTGTAAACCTTTATCCATCAAAGTTGACATTGGTTTACAATCTATCATCTCATATTTCTCAAGTAGCATCTTTGCATATTTCATCTATGATACAAAAATGTGATTTTTTTGCCATATCTCCAAGCCAATACAATAATGAAGTAGCTCCAAGTCTATCATGTCGAAGGATTTCTTCAAGTCATTCTTTACATCTTCAATAAGATTATCTGAACTTCCTGTGATCACAAGATCATCCACATACAAAACCAGAATGATAATCTTTGTGCCTACCTTATTGATATATAAATTAGAATTTAAGGGGCTATGAATGAATCCATGATACACTAGATGATCATCTATCTTAATGTATCATGCCCTTGGTACTTTTTTAAGTCCATAAAGTTACTTCACTAGATGACATACCTTTTGTGGCTATTGTTCATCAATGAAGCCTTCTGGTTGGGTCATGTACACTTTTTCTTTGAGATCTCCATTCAATAATGCACTTTTAACGTCCATTTGTTGAAGCTTCCATCCCTTTTGTGCTATGAGTGCAAAAACAAATCTAATGGTCTTGATATTATTAGTGGTTGTAAAGTTCTCATAATCAATTCCTTCTTTCAGAGCATTTCTCTTTGCAGTAAGTCATGCTTTGTATTTGTTGATGGATCCATCTGCTTTATATTTTATATTGAAAATCCACTTGCAGCCAATGAATTTATTTGCTATATGTAGATCGACAAGTTCCCATATCCCATCTTTGATGAGGGCATCATATTCAACATCCATGGCCTTCTTCCACTGAGGTTAACATAAAGTGTCTCAAACTGTCTCTGGTTCAGTGCTATCAACTACTAAACTCATCAGTGTGAGATTAACTTCATTTCACGCCTATCTTCTAGTCTGAATTCCTCATGAAGTATCTAGATTAGAGTTCAAGTGTGAGTTCTTGATGGTGATTTCTACCCATTTTAGACATTGATGCTTCTATTGATTTGATGAATAATTGTCTTCTATATTTCCAAGATCAATGAACAATTCTCCTTACAGCGCACCTTCTTTGTGAGAAGATTCTTCATTTTCATCATCTAATAGTGGGAACAGTCAATGAGAGGTGGTATGTTCTAACTCATTCTATGACAATGAGTCGAATGATGACTCATCATAAATCATGCCTCAAATTTCATAAATCTTTTGTGAGATGATATGATTTTGAGGTAGTACTATACCCCAATAGAAGGCACTAGAGTATCTTTGGTTTGATCTTCTTCCCTTTTTTAGTAGGGACATGTGTATACACATAATATTTTTAAATTTTTATTGATTACTGACACTTTATATATTGCAAGAACCTATTGAGTCTCAATCTCTCTAAGTGCATTCCTTAAGAGGTGCACCAGTAAAAGGGTGGGTAGACTATTAGTGCTTCATAAGATTGTTGTCCCTTTTTCCACTTTCCATTTACACACTCATCTCCTAAAAATAATTAACCCTAAGCTTATTCTTCTTAGTCCTACCCATTCTAGTCATTTTCCTCTTTCCATCCTCTTTTTCTTACCTTAATTCCCCTATGGACTGTCAACTGTACTAGGTCAACCATGTTTGACCTTGTATAGTTTAGAGGTATTTTTCACTTTTCGGGTTTCTTAGCCTTTTGGCCGACCTAGCTTAGACCTAGTGAATTATCCTTGAAAACATATAGGGTCGACCATGGTCAACCCTATACAACTGATGTTTCTGGGAGGATTTAGGGCAATATCCACATATATATACAAGTTCATTTCGAACAATTTGTAAGAATAAAAACAAAGAATAATAAGTGTGAATGAACATCTACTTATTGACCATTCTACTTGAAGAATAAATCTTAGTGTTCCATACTTTGTTTGGAGATATAGAGCTTATCTTGTGGATAAGTCTTTTGGATGCATAGATAGGTTGTGTAGCCTAGAGCTGATTTGTCTTTGTTATCTTTACATACCAAAACAATCTCTTGTAAATCACCTTGGCCAAGGGAGAGATTAAGGATCGATGGGTTCCTCTTCAAAGGTAAGTATTCTTAACTTTATTTCTCCTTTGTAAGAGTAGATAAATAATTCAGTTGTATTTATTTCTTCCATGTATTAAGATTCTATATACAATGATGTGAGTATATGTCTTCTATACACATTTTATTTTGTTTTGTTTCTAACCCCCACATTGTATCAAAAGCTTTGGTGTGAACTAGATTAGATTTACTTTCTTGTTTATTAGCATAGGTGCAATGTCAATCCTAGGACTCTTTTATGGTTGTTTCATGATTATGTTAGACTATAGGCTTTGGAACCCTATCTCACATGGTGTATTGTGAAAAGTGATACCCTAATTGGGTCTAGTAGATCCCCATATTGGTCATGCTTTTGCTTAACAAATGTATCCCCAATAGAAAGTGTAGGTATGATCTATCTTCTCTGAGACAGGATCAATGTATAGATATGATGCATTTCTGATTGCATAAATTGTAGTGAACCTGACATGAATCATATCCCACCATTGGTTGGATTGTCTTCATGTTTCCATTTTTGTTTCTTTCTCATTAGCATTAGCTTCACTTTGGCTTCACCTTCACATTATATTCTAGTGAACCTGACATGAAACTAACCCTTGATGGATTTATTTCACTTTATTTCATTCTTTTTAGCATTATTTTTATCATATATCTATCATACTGGATCAAATCTATCGACCCAATTATAATCCCTATGCACATGCTTTTACAAATATGTAACTACATCGACTCAAATGACCTAGTATAGGTTTTTAGACTTCTAAACTTCTAGTTTAGACTACTAGGTTGACCCAATAGACCCTGTACACTTTCAATCATCCATATTCAGCTACTAAGTTGACCCAGTCAACCCTATATATTTTAGACACTCAGTATTAGGATTCTACAAGGCTTGATCGACCCAGTCGACCCAGTTAGAATATTTTTAAAGCATATTCCAAGGTTTTTGACTAAAAATATTCATTCTCAACATCTTTGATCCACCAAGGTTCCTTT
Source organism: Torreya grandis (assembly GCA_037957365.1). Classification (NCBI taxonomy): domain Eukaryota; kingdom Viridiplantae; phylum Streptophyta; class Pinopsida; order Cupressales; family Taxaceae; genus Torreya; species Torreya grandis. Next base: position 1,538,687 of record JARHVA010004400.1, read on the forward strand.
CTATCTCTCTATCTCTTTCTTTTCTATCTTTCCTTTCATAGTTTACAGTCTTCAAAACTACCCTTGTATAGTCAACTAGATCGACCTTATCGACCTAGTTTTATGTTTTATGTGCTATCTGAATAACTAGGTCGACCCTAATCGACCTTATTAATTTTTAGATCTTGCTTCCATGGTATAGTTTTGACCCTATCGACCCTATTCTATATTTTGTGCATATAGTGTCAACACTATACCTTGTTTCAAGTTGGAATTAATCTCTATATGCTAGTAATTACTTCACACCTTTCTTTTCTTATTGCTTTCATGCTTAGAATAATTCTCATAGTATAATTAGGGGGGTTTTAATTAACCATTTAATTTCACTATTTCTATTTTATACACACACGACCAAATCACAAAATTTGAACAAGCATTTTAACATTTGTTTACACAAGGCCAACCTACTTGGATTTCATCACCAAGGGGGAAGCCGACTTGATAATATGGTTAAGTATAAATCATGGTTAATGGTATATTCTATCTAAATACTTGACACCCTTATTATTTTAGTGTATGAAGTGAGGGGGTAGGCCCCAATACCAAGCCTATTTCATTGCCACTGCAGTCCCTTTCATCCCAAACTACCTAAAACCATCGTTAGATCGCTATCTTGTTCCTTGCTTTACAACCAACTATCATGAAATTTAGAAATCATATTATAATAATCTCATAACATTTAGTTTGACCAATTAGCTAGCATTTTACTTTTCAAGTTGATTTCTTCTTCTTTGCTTAGTTGTATTTTGTATTGCAAAAACTTGTATTAGCCAACGTTGGTGTAAGGTTTTGTGTTATGTGATTCAATTAGATTGACCAAAGTTAATACAATTAAATATTTGCTTCCTTTTTATCATTTTTCTTCAAATTAATTGCAAAAATTGCCTTATTTCAATTCACAACTTAATACAAACTTTCTTTTCTTTCTTGTTTGTTGTACTAGGTCGATCCAGTTGACCTTGTACCTTTTTCAAACCTCTGTGCACTATACAAGATCAACCTAGTTGACCCTATACTATTTTTATCACTTTTTACCTCCTTTTCCAACCTCTATTCACTATACTAGGTTGATCCAGTCGATCTTATATTGTTTACAGGCCCTATTTTCTTGTTAGATCGACCCAGTCGACCCTATATAATTTCCTGCCTCTTACTATTTATTTGTGTGGTTATCTAGTCTTATCTCATCATGATGACATATTTTTAACCTTCCCTTAGTATAGAACATTACATAATCAAGGATTTGGATAATAATCTCACTTATTTCATTACTTCAGATGAAACTATCCATTTTTTTCCTTCCGCTTCTCCTAAAGCAAAACCAATCACTACACAATGTAATGTAGTTGAAGTCATTCATCCTAATCATCTTCCCAATACCAATTTTGAGAATTTTCCACCAACTAATCCTTATCCTATCAACACTCATACCCTTACAACCAATGTTCATAATCCTCTTGTTACACTCATAACAAGAGCACCTAGTCTTATCAATTCCCAAAGTAACATGGTTGAAACCACTCAAATTGATAATCTCGATGGTTCCCAATTATTCAAAAACCTTGATGATAATATTATTTACACTCATCACAAGAATGGTGGCTTTACGAAGCTTCCTTCTTCTTCTACCACACCTAAGGCAACTAACACTAATATTGGGAATTCTCTACCTACAAAGAATCCTCCTCCCACCAACACTAACAATCCTCCTCCTATCAAAAATAATATCCCATCTTCAAACTCACCTATTGATACAACTCAACTTCTCACACAATTCATATAGTAAATAAACATCATGCAAACAACCAATCAATCTCAAATGATGAACATGCAATAACACTTATTAAACATGGCTAGTCAACCACCTCAAGTCATCATGTCTCAACCAACTCAAACTTTTGTCCCTCCTCTTAGATATGCCAATGGAAATATCATCCCTCAAATTCCAATAAATAACAAAATGTTTCAACATATTCAAAATGAACCTTTGGCCCCATTCATTACATCCATAGATATTGGAAACATTTCTCCAACTATCACATATAATGGTACTAAAGACCCTACTATCTTTCTTAAGTCTTTTGGTAATCTCTATAAATAATGGGCCCAAACTAACACCTTGGCTACCACTAAGCTCTTAGTCAAAAAAATTATTGGTGATACACTTGAATGGTACAACCAACTTCCTAGACATTCCATCTCATAAGTAGAGGATTTAGTCAATTCTCTAGTGAAGGAATTTCAACATGATGATCTTCCTGAAAATTACCTTAGCTATTTCATCAATGCCAAGAAACTTCCTAATGAGTCTACTCATACTTTAATTAAACTATGGAAGTATCTCGCTCATAAAGTGGAACATAAAATGAATGATGATACTCTTTTAACACTATTTATCACTACTCTTAAACCTCCCCTTCAATACAAAGTTTGAATCTTTTCACCTCAAACTTTAGAAGAAGCCTTAAACCAAGCAAAAAGCCAAGAATTTCTTATGACTCAATTTTAACCATCTCAAACAACTACTAAAGTACCTTTCCAATCATCTTCTCATAAGATTGATTCATCCAAGCCTCCCCAACCTAAAAATGGAGCATCTAATTCAAGCAATTTTAACCCAACACACTCTCCCTTTAGTCTAGAACAACTTAAGAAAAAATTTCCGCCCTCTAAACCCATGAGCTTTGATCCTTCCAAACCTCTTCCAAAATGATACAATATTGATAAATTTTGTTGGTGGCATGCTACTATAGGTCATTCTCACGAGTCTTGTTGTGATCTTCACTATTTTATTCTTTCTTCCTTGCTTGGTCTGCATTTTAATCTTGATACTCTAACAAAACAACCTTATCAAGACTATCTTCAAGCTTCTAAAAGTCAATCTCAAGAATCACAATCACATCAATATAAACTACCTAATGATCAACAATAATTATCCCATACATGCACCTCATCTACTAATTTTTTTCAAACCATAGTTGATCCTTCTTCCTACACCAATAAGGAAATGATATCTAACATGAACAAATTTAAACATATTGTTTCATCCATTGAACCTCAACCTCTTATGTCACATGAACCAAAAGAATACTTAGTTCAAATGCCTAATCCAAAGCATATCATACATGGTCCTTATTTACCTTCTTTTCCTCTTTATACCTCTCTTACACATCATATGTCACATTCAACATCCTCAAAATCTAACCAACCAACACATTTTCCTATCGCCTAATGCACCTACCAACCCAATGCAAATCATTTTAATGGTTCAATGTTACCTCACTCCAACTCACATGTTGGGGCATCTTACGATGCCCATCCACATGCCCCTTTAGACTTTGGGGCATCTAGCTATGGCCATCCCTACATCCACTTACCCATTGGGTCATCTTATGATGGCCACTCTTAATCTACAATGCATAATAACAAATAAATCCAGCTTCACTAAACCTTCCAAGACTTATAGACTTGTATTTCACAAGCTCATCTTTGATACAAATGTTAACATTTATCTTACTTGTTCTTTTTATCTCATGTTTTTCTGCACTTTCTTTCTTTTACTTTCATTTTAATAGCATCATTGTTTTCCTTTATATTCTTAGGTTTTATCACACATCACATTTGGTATTTATTTTCATTTTTAACCTTGTATATCTCTTTTATTTTTGTCTTCTTATGTCATACTTTACCTTAGTAGCTTTATGATTATTTTCCTCTTATGTAGAATTCACCCCCATGGGTTTCTCTTTTATGAGTTTGCAGTATAAGACCATGGATAGGACCTGACCCTCCTCATAAAATACCACCTTTGTTTCTTTTCTCATTTTATTGTTTCACATTTTGCTTTTTGTCACCCTCGTGGGTATGTATTTTATGAGTTGTAGTATAAGAGCATGGATAGGACCCGACCCTCCTCATAAAATTACCATCTTCTCATTCCTTTTTTGGAAAATGATTTTGATCCTTGTTCTCAGCTTTAGCTTTTTCTTATTTTTTTAGATGAAATCCATGCAATAATTTATGTTAGTATGTTTTCCTCCGTTTCCCTCATTCTCATGATAAGGAATCACATTTTACTATCATTGTACCCCTTTTTTACCTTTTGTCACATTTTTTTGCAATTTGAAGCAATTCAAATTGTTTCATGTGTCATTCCTCTTGATTTCCAATTTCTTTCACTCCATATTGGATAAAACAAGGTCAAAGTCAAGATCGTACTTTTATTTTACCTAGATTTATGAGATTTTTCAACCCCATGCTCTTTGAAGTTCTCTCTTAGCAACCTTGTCCCAAATATTCAAATGAAATTCATCTTTAGGACCCATGTTTGGTCTTCCAAATCCATATGGACGAGGAATCAAAAAAATCATCAAGAAAGTTGAAAGCCAAATCATTTGAAACAAAACACAATGATATACAAAAGACAACATATAAATGTCAAAAGTTAAAATCACACCAAAATATATGATTATAAGCACATCTTCTATCTCCAATTGAAGATCAAACACCACAATTGGCCTCACATAGATCTAAGGTCCTTTGGGGTTTGCTAGGCTAGTAGATTGGAATAGGAGATTTCAACAAACTCTATGGTGCTACCTAATTTTTCACACAAGTACCCAATCTTTGTAGTAGATCGATGACTCTGTAAGGGATCTTGAAGGGTAGGTAACATGTTGTGGCAAGGTAGGTATATTTTATTTTTCATGCATATAGCCTTCATGGGATGATCTATATACTGCATTTTTTGACGTAAGACTTGTGTATTAAAGATAATTTCTTCAAAGTCCTTAAGGTTGAAAGTCCTCTTATTTTGACAGATCTAATTTGAGTGTCTTGAATTCGATAAAGAGTTCCTCTACCTTGATTTTTCCTTCATTTCTCCCCTCCACCCATTTCCTTCCCCCCTTGATAGAAAAATTGTGACTCCAAATCTAATTTTCCTTCTTCTTTACTCCCTTTTTCTTCACCTCTTAAAAACATGTGGCATTACTTTCTTTCAATTTTATCTATCTTTATAGCAAAACAACATGTATGAACAACTATGGATTACACCCTTCCACCATTTATTTAACACACCATCTCATTGTCATCTAAGTCATGTCATTAGGTGGTTGTGGTTTTTCACATTATATCTTCAAACAAGCACTAAGTTTGAGTTTTCATCCTTTAGAGCTTTCGATTTTCATTTCTCCATCATATTCTTCTTTGATTTTTGCAAACTTCACTTATCTTACATATGACATTAGCCATTATAACATGTTTCTCTTTATGTATGCATATCTCATAGTTGTCTTACATATTAAATTACATTTCATTTTCCATCTTTCATATTTTAATTTTTACCTATCTTACATGAACTTACTTTTCCCTTCCTTCCATATCTTTGTTCAAGTTTTCTTGCATTGATATTTCATTTGTCATTTATGTTTTACATGTTTCCGAATATAATTTACTATGTTGTACATTCATTTTTGCCATTTACATTTTACATGTTTTCCAACATGATTTACTATGTTTTCCAATAATTTATCATTCATTTGACATCCTTTTGTCATTCATTTTTCTTATATATTTTAATCTTAACTTAACAAACTAAGTTAACCATTTACTTTTTCCCCTCTTAGTACTAAGTTAGTAGAGTGGATTTTTCTACTAGGTCAGCAGTCATGTAATAAGTAGGTAGTCTAAAAAACACATTAGGTCAACACATACCTACTAGGTCAATAGTGTGGATTTTATCAAAATTTCAACCTACTAGGTCGACTAGATTGGCCTAGTTGTTTCTATCTTGTTATTACTCTGATTCCTTGTTTCACCCATATCTTTATCTCTACTCATACATTTTGAAAATCATAAAATGCATTAGATTCATGATGATGTAGAGAATATTTTCCACTATCATATACCTATCTTCCAAAACTTTTGAGTTTTTGCTTTTTTTTTTTTTGCACTAACTTCTACAGGTTCACCTAGTCTTTTTCACATTGGATGCCTTCCCTTTCTCTTGCAGTATACTTCTTTATGTATACTGCTAAGGTAAATAAAGTTATGTGTTTTTTAATTCTATCCTTTCCTTTATCTTCTTTACTGCTTACTGCACTTTACTTAACATCAATATTGTGTGTTATCTTGTTCTATTTCCCAAAGCACCATCCTGTGTTACACTTACATGACACGTGATGAGCTTCGAGTGGGGAATATGTATATACATAACATTTTCAAAATTTTATTGATTACTAACATTTTTTTATATTGGAGGAACCTATTGAGTCTCATTCTCTCTCAGTGCATGTCTTAAGAGGTACATTGGGAAAGGGGTGGGCATACCACTAGTGTTTCATAAGATTGTTGTCCCTTTTTCCACTTACCATCTACATACTCATCTCCTAAAAACCATTAACCTTAAGCTTATTCTTCTCAATACTGCCCATTCCAATCATTTTTCTCTTTCCATCCTTCTTTTCTTACCTTAATTCCATTTTGGACAGTCAGTTGTACTAGGTTGACCATGGTCGACCCTATACAATTTAGGAATATTTTTCACTTTTTGGGTTTGTTAGCCTTTTGACTGACCTAGCTCAGACCTAGTGAATTATCCCCAAAAACATATAGAGTTGACCATGGTCAATCCTCTATAGCTGACATTTTTGGGAGAATTTAGGGAAATATCTACGTATATACAAGTTTATTTCCAACCATTTGTAATAAGAGAAGCGAAGAATAATAAGTGTGAACAAACGTCTACTTATTGACCATTCTACTTGAGGAATAAAGCTTAAGGTTCCATTTTTCTTTGGAGATATGGACCTTATCTTATAGAGAAGTATTTTGATTGCATATATAGGTTGTGTAGCCTCGAGAATATTTGTCTTTGTTATCCTTACATACCATAATAATCTCTTGCAAAACACCTTGGCCAAGGGAGAGATTGAGGCTCGGTGGGTTCATCTTCAAAGGTAAGTATTCTTAACTTTATTTCTCCTTTGTAAGAGTAGATAGATAATGTAGTTGTCCTTATTTCTTACATGTATTAGGATTTTGTATACATTGACGTGAGTATATGTCTTCTATGCATGTTTAGTTTAGTTATTTATTTTGTTTATAACCCCCACTTTGTGCCACAAGCTTTGGTGTGGATTAGATTAGATTTAATTTCTTGTTTATCAACATAGGTGAAATATCAAAGCTATGAATCTTTTAGGGTTGTGTGATTGTGTTAGACTGTAGGCTTTGGAACCCTACCTCACATGGTGTATTATGATAAGTGATCCCCTAATCAGGTATAGCGAATCCCCATATTGGTCATGCTGTTATTTAACAATTATATCTCCAATATAAAGTGTAGGCATGCTCTATCTTCTTTGTGCTAGGATCAATTTATAGACTTGATACATTTTTGATTGCATATAATATGTACAAACAAATAATCTAAGATGAGAGATCGAAGGTTTATGACCACTCCGTACCTCTTCTAGCATCTTGTCTTGTGATATCTTTGTAGTTTCCCTATTGAGAAGATATAGGGTTGTTTGAAATGCTTCTACCCAAAATGGCACCTCTAAATTCACAATAGAAATCATGCAATGAGCCATCTCCATGATCAAATGATTATGTCACTCTATAATTCTATTTTTTTATGGCATATAGGGAGTAATAAAGTGTTGTTTAATACTGTGTTACTTCAAGAATGCCAAGAATTCCTTTGATGTGAATTCCCCCCTTGATCTGAGTGGAAGAGCTAAAGAGGCCTCCTTGACTGGGTGACAACAAGATGGTAGAAGACCTTAAAATGTGTAAAGGCTTCACTCTTCTTCTTGAGAAATAACACCCATGTATTGCAAGAGAAATCATCAATGAATAATTGGATGTACTTGAATCCTTTGAAATAAATAGGCAGGGGTTCATATAGATCGGTATGTACCACATCGAGACGATCCTTAACTCAGATCGAATAGAACCCTATGTTGTTTGTTGGTAAGACATCCAGATTATACAGGTAAAGAATGGGATAACTGAGGAAGTCCACAAACCATGGCCTTAAAGATGAGTTGGTACAAAGAACCAACAAAAAGGTGTCTATATCGATAATGCCATAGTGTAGTAGATTTTAATGTAGAGGCAAAGAGCAATAACATTAGATGAAACTACATCTAAGGCAAATAATCAATCCTTCACAAAATCTCTAGTAATGACTTTACTTACCTTCTCGTGAGAGGAGATAAGATTTTTTTCCATTATTAATCATGAATTCCACCTTAACCTTGTGATTCAAGAGTTGCTTTACAGATAAGAGATTTGTTGTCAAGCCAAGGACATACAATACATTTGTGAGAGTACAGGTTATTATCTTGAGAAGAAAGATGACTATTATAATTCCTTATGCAACACTTTTTATCATCTACAATTTGACCTTGATCTCCAGTGGGTTGATTTGTCAGTGCATCAAAGAGTTTCTTGTATCCTATCATATGTTTGCTAGTGCCAGAGTCGATCAACCAAAATTTACTCATTTGTGATGAGGTTTGGGAGATAATAACTACTTTCTTAGATATGCCATCGTAATTAGTTTTTATAGGTACCTCCTCTTCAGATTCATCATCCTGTTGATGCTATGTTGCTACATGTTCATGCTGCTTCCATCATTGAGGACATATTTTATATTTATGTGAATCATCTCCAGTAGATGTGCCCTCTTGATTGGATGAGCCTTGTGTCAAGACATTAGACCAACAATAATTAGTATCATGCATATTGGTGTAGAAAATATGACACCATCTTTATGCCTTCTCAGATTTTTATTGTTGTTGTGACTACTTTGGTTGTGATTTCGAGAACTTTGGACCACGTTGCTTGGAAATCAGGGATTTATCCTTGAACTCATCTTACATAGACTGTATGTCTTCTCCTTGTTGAAGTAAATTCACTAGTTCTTTGAAAGACATTACTTGCTTTTTGATGTTTAGTGTCATGACAAATGTGTGAAATTGAGAGGGGAGAGCTCGCAATATGATCGAAACCAACAGCTTTTCCTCAATAATTTCTCCAAGCACAATTAATTATTCTTGTAGTTATGCTACCTGGCATAAAAACTCCTCAATTTTCTTGCCATTTTTCATATTGAGAGTATGAAGCTTGGACTAGAGATGGAGAATCTTCATCTGATTCTTTGCCTCGTAAATGGTGGATAGAATGTCCTAAGCCTCTTTCGATGTTGTCACATCCCAAACATGAGGTTGAACCTCATCGGTGACACTGAGTGTGATCAACATTAGGGATTTTGCATTTGACTTATCATATTTTATTTGCTCATCAACTTAGGTAGGATGGGTCACCGTATGAGTGACGGTGCCCTATAATTCTTTAAATTGAAGAATCATTCGTGTTTTCATCTTTCATGCCGTGAAATTTGGCCAATTGAAAAGTTGGGCATTAGACGAGTGTAATTTGGGTGCAAACATTTTTTATTTTTTATTTGATTTCACAAAGCTAAAAAAATATGATTTTATTGCTTCAAAATTATGTATTAAAAAAATGTATCTTATTGAAAGCACTTTCTTTTCTCTTGCAATGGGAGATGCCTTCTTGGGAGCAATAGTCGCGGGCCTTTTGTCCTACGAATTCTTCTAATGAACTTCCATGCTTATGCTTTGCACCTTTATGACTTCCAGCGGTCAACGGTTCAAACATTCTAGGAACAATAGTCAGATGTGGTTGCAAGTTTGGACTGTAGCTGCAAACATCATCACTTTACTTTTATGACCATGTTCTCTAATTTTGAAAATGCCTTGCTTCAGCTTAATATCCATCCGTTTCACCATGCACTGCTTGCATATCTTGTTTGCTTTGATCAGGTTATATGCAGGTTATTGTACAATTCCAATAGATTTCAATGAACTTTTCCATGTACTTGGATTTAGACTTTCACGCTTTCACTAGCTTCCATCTAGGTGTCGATTAATTTATCTCTGCTTAGATTTAGCTTCCCATGTTTCTATTCCACTTCTGATGTCACACTGTAAAGATCATCGATGAAATCACTTCAATCAGCTTGTGTTGGCCAGCTTTGGCTGCTCTACGTCTTTCTTGACTAGATCTTCACTCTCGCTACAGGTTTCACTCCGCTTCATCACTTCGTGGTACCTCTTCAGTAGACCATTGTGTTTTGGCCAACTGCCTCTCCATTGCACTTCATATGTCTTGGGTATGCTTTGATACCAGATGAAAGAGCAAATGATGTTTTGGTATTTTATTCATGAGAGAACAGGTGAATATATACAACGTAAAATCAGTTACATAATTGTAACTACCTGAACCGTAATGCTAACCAAATACACAACCGTAGCTCTAAATAACTAACAATGTAATAATAATTAACTAGGCTAACAATAGCTTTTGTTTTGGGGAACTGATATTGTTATTCATGTTGCTTGTTAGTTGTCTTGTGGTTGATCTTCATGTTGGTTGCAGTAGTTTATTGTTAAATATGGACTTTTAAGTCATTTTGTTTATTTTTTTTTTAGGGTTGGGTCCCTGATTCAAAAAAACCTGGTTTTACCTATAATACAAAAAATATGTTTATGTTGATATAAACATAAAACGAAAGATATAATAAAATATTTGTATAAATTGTTAAAAAAATTTGTATCAAGATCAATTTTTAACAAATAATGTTCTTGTAGAAAATGGTTATGCCCAAGCTTCAATTAATTCTTTTAATATTAAAAAAAATGATTTAAATTAAAAATTTAAATAATGCATTTTCCACACTATTTAAAAATTTGAGCCTATGAATTAAAAGAACAAAACATCTGTATTTTAAAATGCTCCATATATTTAAAAAATAATCTCTTAATTTATTAAAAAATAAGAAATGATTAAAAATAAAGGAGCCCATGATAACTTTATTATAAAAATAAAGCTTCTTTCATTTTAAGATAAATAAGAAGTGATTAGTGTCAAATAAATTATAGGTTGAGTATGTATGTGTAACATGAACAAAATCCACCTCTATTTTTTTTTTTTTTTTATAAATATATTATGTAATTGTTGATTTTTTTAGTTAAAAAAATGATCTTCTTGAACTTTTTAGTTTATTGAGTTATAAAAATCAAATATGAGCCCTTGCTATTCTCTTATGTATGAATATCTCCAACCCTCTTTTAATATGTATTGTATTATGCATAATTCCTAAAAGAAAAAGACACATGTGGCTCTTTTTATTTTCTCTCTAGTTAATATTTATTACGGTAATGTGTCACTCTTTGACCTTGCATTTATTTTATTAGTTGTGTTTATTTTCATTTATATATATTAATGAAACAATATTCTTATAGATAGAGGGATCATCACATTTCTTATTCTAGTGCATCATTATTTCAGTTTCAATATTTTTTCTAACTTTCCCTCTTCATATTTCAATTTTATGTAGTTAAAGTAAGTAGATTAGCATTAGAATATGAAGTAAATTTAATCATCTTTCAAGGTTCTATTGTGTACATTTTTGTTGGAAAATCAATTTATTTTCTTCATCTTATGGTGTTTGCAAATGAAATTAATATCCAAATCAAAATAAATAAAAATAATATATTTAAAATATATTTGTTTATATTTAAATATAGTAAGTTTTAAAATAGATTTAAAATAACCTTTTTATTTCATAATTATTTAAAAAATAAAAAGTAATAGTGAATGCATATATGTATGTAATACGTAGTTTTTAAATACATATATATATTTTTTTCATGGAAAATTCAATAAAAACCCAAACATTGGTTGTTTTTTAAAACTAAATTTTATTCAATACAACTTTTGTTTTTTAAAACTAAATTTTAACAAAAACGTTTTAAAAAAATGCATTTTAGAAAGCATGCTTAATTTGTAGACTTGCATGCAAAATCTGATGCAAGAAGGAGGAGGAGAAGACTAATTAAAATCTGATCGTAATTCGTAGGTTGCAGGAGTTTACATAGTTCAAATGATCCCACAGACATTTCGTCATACAATTGAATTTCAAATTATAGATATCGAATTCATTTGAATTTAAATAATCGATTACAATTCAAATTCTGCCTCAATCAGGCTTATTACTACATGAACATGGAGGAGACAAACACTACACAACTACTACAAGTCATACAACGATCTCTACCTTTGAAATGGTAGTCTCACAGACTTCCTAGATCAAGACCATAAAATACCATGCAATTTTGGTCTTCTACTCTATTTTTAGATGAAAGCCAACCCAAAGGATGCCAGTTTGATTATATGGGCGAGAATCATTCACCATTGATCTTCCCCCTGCGAGTCATCTTATTTTTCCATTTCCTCCCTAAATGAGCAAACCCTTCATATCTCTTCTATGATTTTCCTCTTCCTAGCGTTACCCAACAAGAAGGAATCTCCAAAGAGAAAAATCCCTTGTATTTGACTCGCAGATGGCCAAAATGGGTTTAGGTCTTGACAAAAAAAAATTTATGCTAAAGAGATTATCATCATGTTTAAATGGACCATATTCAGATTTCCACAGGTGTCAAAACATGTTTGAATGATGCATGACCCAATTGTGACTATATTTACTGCAAAATACAATCTTCAATTTCTCACGACTCAATCAAGGTCACAATTCTGAATACCATAGCACAGTTGTAAGAGTCCATCGAAGATCCAGACACTAGTATTAAGACCAACTGGGGGAGGAAGCTTCGGTTACAAAGGACTTCAACCACAAATTAAATAATGACCCAATCGGCCACCAATCCTGAGCAACAAAGGAAACAACATAGTTGAACTACCGTAGGCCCATTCCCAAGTAGCAAGGATTCCCTATCTGCTAGTGAACAAGTGAATTTCACACAACGATAACATAGACATGAAGTCCCGCTTAACAAAGTCCTAAATACAATCAACAAATATGAATCCTGATAGCTCTGGAAAATAGAGAAAATAATTTAGAGGATATGAAACCTGATTTTCAAGGGCATAAACACATTCAAATTTCCGTTATCTAATCATCATAATAAGTTTGATTAGCAAAGACAATATCTACAAAGTCTTAGATAGACCAAATCAAGTATAAAGAACTTGAACACAACTGCTATAGAAAGCCTGATTTGAAAGATGAAATATTCAATGAAACACAGAGGCAAAGCATAATTCATCGAGATGAGACACTAGAAGCATAAGTTGAGAACATACACACGAAAAAGACATTAGGAGAATGGCCAACATGGAAAATGAAGAACCACCCGGAAAAACACGCACAAAACCAACCACAAGCAAACAACAACTTACAGCTAAACACACTGATTATAAAGCATGCATGCTCGTGCATCAAAATCCTTTTAACATGTTAAAATAAGGCTTGGTATTTTTAGAAAGCATGCATAGGCTATATTTTCAAGATGTGAGATTGGAAAGTTAGGTTTCTTAAAAGTGATTCTTGTCATTAATAATTTTTTTTATATGTTTATTTTTATATATATATAAAATGATATATAAAAATAAAATGTTGGTGAAAATTATTAAATTTTTTGTACCATGTTTAAATAATTTTAACTAGTGATATTTTTTTGTGATCGAATGGCTAAGTGTAAGCTTTAGTTAAATCTCCAAATATTAAAAAAAAAAATATTTAATTTTAAATTTATATAATGGGTTTTCCTATTATTAAACAAATTGAGCCCATAAATTAAAATAAATATACACGTGAATTTACAAAGGCTTCATATATTTTAAAAACAAGCCTATCATTTATTAAACGATAAGAAGCCCCCAAAAAAATCCCACATGAAGATATACAGGAGCCCACAATGATTTTCTAGTCATCTGAAATATCATTTAATGCAATGAGTATCACTAGAGACCACCCTATCCTTAGTTTAACCCTATACCTATCTTGGGGCCTCTTTTGATCATTTTCTAGCTTCTATGCATATTTAGCCTAGGCTTAGATATACCAAAAGCTACATTAAGCCATCACCTATGCATCCCAGATCCTTTTACACACATGCCAGCCACCTAAACAATAACATGGTCCCTTTGGTCTATAACACAATGCATTATTGGCAAAGGGGGTAATCGTATTGAACCTTAGCTTCTTCTACTCCCAATGGATATATTTACAGTCCCCAAAGCATTTTAGGGTTGACCTATACTCATTTCATGTCTCGACTAGCATTATAACACTATATAAAGACCACTCTCATTCATTTATCCCTTAGATGTAAATTCTCACGAATAAGGTCAGAAATAGTTGTGCAAACTAAGGTCATGGATTGCTATTTACCCCTATTTCTACATACATCCATCTATAGTAGCCCAAAGCTCATTTTTACTCAAATTTTTAGTTTTAATTCACACTCAAAGCATTCAAATTGGGATTCATACTCAGGTATATTAGCATCATTCTCACTTGCTTGAGCACTTAGATTGGGATAACTACATCGGGCATGAACCCCTTTCAAGGTATTAGCATGTAGATAATATTCATCACATGGGGTGTTGAGGTCATGTCTATCCTACCCTACTAACTCTACTCTTGTTAAACTTGTGTTCATCAAAACCCTAGTAAGGAAGGAGGCTTAAGATTCCATAGTGAAATCAATCAAAATGAATCACAGACAATGATCTAGGTATTAGATATCTAGGCATAGGCCACCCAAAACAAAGTGAAGATCTACCCCAATTTTCATTATTTTATTTGCACAGGGTCAATAATGTAGTAAATAAGGTCAGTAGCATAGTGCGATATTGGGACATGCTACTATCCAAGGAGGGTTCTGACATCTATTTTTAATTGATGACACTCTACCATGTTCTTGCATCATTTTCTAGCCTACCATTTGTTTGTTTCAGTCATATTTTCTAGCTAAGCACAACCTTTTAAATTCATTTCTATTTATAGGTTAAGCAAACAATTTTTTTTTTGTATAAATTTGTGGTTATTGATATTGTAGTATTTTATTTCTTGATTTACATACTCAACTTTTTTATCTACTTAGGGTTTTACATTAATTATAAAAAAAGTTAAATCATTTGGTGAACTTGACGTACTTTGAATATTGCCCTAACCAAAGCCTATTATTATGATTTATATTTCTAGCCTTCTAAATATGATTGTAATGTTGAAAACTTAGATTAAAATACTTAAATATAATAATTTAAATCTAAAATACATAATACACTCAATAGGAGAGATTATGGAAGCATATCAGAATCAACTAGACAACTCTTACCAATCCCTTACTTCTCCTATACTCCCTCCAAGATATTCAAACTGATTTTTAGATTGTTGATTACAATTACACTCAAAATTTTGACATAGTGATGGCCTGATCAATGACTATGGATTCATAGTTTGGTTAATGGATTCATGAAGGTTTTATGGATTCATGGATTTGACATGGAGATTGTATGGGTTCAATAGATGGTTAGCCATGAAGGAGTGGATTGTATAAATAAGCCATGGAGGGAATTTATATGGCTCATGTTCATAGTTGAGCCATAAAGATCAAGGGTGGAGGAATTTTCAAGGAATTAAAAATTCATTGGAAGACTCTAAAATAGAGGCTTGAAGAGTGGAAAGGTCAAGTTAGAGGAGGTTCTAGAATTAGAAAATTGTAAAATATCCTTAGGGATTAATTAAGATTAATGAGGGACTATGATAGGGATTAGGTAGGTAATTAAGGACTAGGGGTGTAGGAGAGTCTAGGAATAGGCTAGGGTAAGTGGGTCATGAGAATTTTAAATTCTCAAATAATAGATAAGTGGGATTAGGATAAGATTGATAAATGATTATAAGAATTAATAGATTGGTGGGATAGGGATAAGGTTAGTGTAATGAAGGATAAATAAGGGGGATGAATGATTAGAAGGGATGATATTAGGATGTAGTTAGAGGGGATAACTAATATTAGATGGGTTAGGTGAAATTAGTGTTGACTAATAGAAATATTAATGACATTAAATAAAATGAGTGAATTTAGGTGTATACAATAAAAAAGTTCATATTTAAAATTTAGATTTCTATATCTTTTGATTTTTTATAAGCATGATAATAATGGTTGATGTTATTTATTGCTTGCTTATGCAAAGTTTCATAATATCTCTAGCATGTTACTTTTATATTATGTGTAGTTTAATCAAATTATATATCATTACACACATAAAGGATATAGTGTGTGAGATATAAAAACACATCACCTATAATTAATAAATCTCTTTTAGATCCTTTTTATCTTTGGTTCACTTTGATTCCTTACCTATCACTACTAGACATAAGAGAACATTAGTGGTTTCTCTTATCCCTCCTACTTCCTGACCGTATCCATATAGATATTATCTCGCTCCTACTACAAGATCTATGTTTAAAGTATACCTTACAATCCTTGCTATGTTGTCTATAAGGGGTCTTGAAGAATGGCTAGTTAGTAAAATTCATTACTATAGCTTTGTCAATCAAATCAGTGTCCCTCCAACCATAATTTTCATTTTAGATATTTTTTAACATTTTGACACATAAAAAGATGTCTTATATGCAACACTCTATGACACTAGGGTACCAAACATGACAAAACCAACTTATGATGATTCTATAATCAATACTATGAAATGGACTGAAGAGCATATGTACTTTGAAAAAGGATATATTCTACCTCAACATATCATAGATAAATATCTACCTCTTTACATCTAATTGAAAATTAATGATGTGGGCGTCAGATGAGTGTTAGTCAATAATGGATCAAGGTTAAATATTTGTAATACCTATTTTATCTAACTTTTTAATATACATGCTAAGGAATTGGATCATTTTTATATCAACATCCAAGGATTTGAAAATATTCCATGCAAAATTTTGGTTTAGATAATACTAAATTTTGAAATGGGACCTAGAACGCTACCTATTTTATCCAAGTATTGCACCCTTGGATAGGGAATTTAATCCTCTCCCATATTTGGATAACATGGGATCACCTCTATGCTTGTGGGTTGCCTATATTAGAGGTAAACATCTAGGTTAAAGGATAGTTACCTTGATTTATCTCTTAATCTCACACACTACGCTAGACTAGTCACTTGGAAGAAGGAAACATAATGTAACCTATACTAATGGAGGTGATACACCAAATATTATTCCATAAACACACTTGCATATGAATTAATAATGAAGACTACCAAAGTTGACCTTAACTCATTATCCTTCTATCATAAGTATTTCTCATAGAGGTATTTTGATATACACATCTAGAGGTGGGTGAAAAAATGGTTTGATACTAGACGCTACTAGTCCCTCTCACACTTCAAGACACAATTATCAAACAAATACACTTTATAAAACATGTTAGAAGATATATCACCTACACAAAACATACAAGAGTAGAATCAAAGCAAGGAGAGCATATTCATCACTTAATATCCGAGTAAACTACTTGTCACACTTAGGCAAGAGATTTCATAGATAAAATCAACTTTAAAATCTTATTCAAAGGAAAAATAAGGTGTTAAACTAGTAGGGCGTCACCATACTAGGTGTGTATTAGATACAAATGCCAAAATATCTTACATAAATAAAGCATTGGAGAGGAGAGAGAAGAAAAAAAGTGGAAGGGTCACAAGACCAAGTTTCAAACTATGATAACTAGTTAAAAATCAAGAGAATGAAGTGGATGAGAGGTTAGGAAGTTGTCATGGAAAAGTGTCTATCAAAAATGCATCATTCTCTCTCAAATTTGCATAGACATTCTTCATGTTATTCTTTAAAACCACCTTAATAATGAATAATTTTCACTATTTAAAATTTCCATAAGGATATTTGACACATTTTCACTATAATGATAATGTAGCAACAAGGTTTTAATGATCCTCATATTCCCATCAAATAATGACTTCCCCTTTGCCACTTGTCATTCACTATCTACAATCATTCATCACTAGCTCTCTAGGTCAATCTTCACACTTGTCATCAAGGTGAGTTGCAGTTGTCCAAAAGATATGTTGTATAGGTGTTAGGACATATTTTTAAAGACTATTTTTCCTATGGTATATCATAGTCGTCAATGGAAATCTCAGACCATACTTTTCATATAACACTTAGGAAGTCACTTCATGTCCTCACTATCTAGTTGAAGACTGCCTATAATGAATTGGGAAACAAAGAGGATTTAATAAAAAAACATGGTGAGAAATGAGTGTAATTAGTTAAAATAAGTATATACAAATCTCCCATAATGATTTTAATTTATCAATCCCCTTCTACCCCTATGAAAAAACTCAAATTTTATAAGAAACTCAATATCAGAATTGTCTATACAAGGAACAGTATGAATCAAATATATGTCATGGATCTTGGTAGAGTGATAGAAAGTTATAAATCACCTTCTTGTCCAACTTACCCCTTTTGGATCCATATGTTTTCATTTCTCCCCCATTAGGTTTGCATAAGGGTTTTGAGAGCGTTTTAGGTTATTTAACTTGTTAAAAATGATCCATACAAGTTAGAAATTGAAACTCCAAAAAAATTTGCACTAAGTTTGATCTAGATACCCATTTTAACTATTCCAAACTCCTTCAAGTCTCATGCACACCTTTTGTACAGATATGAGTGAATGAAACTAGTCCTTGAGCTCTTAGTGTGAGAGAAAAATGGGCTTGAATGACCAATTTTGTGTAACTTCCTAAAAAAAATGGTTCTAATCCATTTTTTGATCTCCCATTATATCTCTCAAAGTTTTTATGAGGTTCGTGTAGTCATCTGGATGAGTTTAAGCCCTTGTGGCCTAGTTCTAGGCCTAATAGGCCTAATTATACTTTCTGTGTGTTTGACCCTTCTAAATATTTTCAATAGTTATATAGGTATCCTCTATACATTTTCATATTTATTTTAACCTCATAAATCATTATATAATTCTCAAATATATTTTCATATCATCATCTCAACATTCATATGCTAAACATGTAGTTTTGTTGTTCATGGAGTGTCCTCTATTTGAGACAGAACAAAGAGTACCTCCCCTATTGGTCTAACTAAACTAAAATCATGGAGGACATTTTTGGGTCATTTTATTTCTTTGTACCAAGTTTCAAACCTTGGATATTCTCATATATATCTCAACCTCACATATCCTCAAAACTGGTCTTTAGGATTGCAAATTACATGTAACATTCAGTTTATTTGGGCATTGAGTTAGAACTTAGTTTAGGTCAAACTATGTGTTGTTCCCTACCTCTGAGGATCTTATGAAAGTGTGATTTCATTGTGAGAGTGATATTCATGCTTGGTCATATCTAATATATACTTATTCTAACCAACTTAAAATCTCCCTAAGCATGAGTTCGTTTGTAGTCAGATTATAAGAAGCAACTTAGTGATACAATAAATTCTTTTAGGTGTATATTCATTCATAATTAATGTGTTTCACACATTTAGTTTATTATACCTTCATTATTCCCCTTCACACATTGACATATTCATATCATGTCTTGGAAACATGTTCTCACTCACTACTATCAATGCACTATAGGTGTACAGATCATAACTGAACCTGTAGGTGCATTTTTGAAGGAAATTGTGAGACTCCTGTAGGTGGGAACTTTCTTGTTTGAACAATGTAATTCACTCCCCTAGTTCCTTTGAGATAAATTTAACCATATCATCTCTATGTGATATTATTTCTTTCTTTGATATCATGTCTTCATTCCTTATTGTAGTGCAATAGTTGTCATTGCACTGTTCTAGGTTCATTTAGCTCAAATGGGGCTGTAGTTTACTTAATGTTTTTAGTGAAAACTTCCTTGAATTACAACATTACTTAATCATCATATTCTCATGATAAATGACCTCTTATTGTGTTCAAGTTTTACTATTATGCCTAGGCTACAAGGAATAACATATTAGTCTCACTTCGATCTCATCAATCTTCCACCTATTGAGGGCATTTCATGAGGCAAGACTCTCTTTCAAAGAGATTAAGGTAACCTCTCCCTCTAAATAACATTCTCACTTTTGCATCTCTGTATGTTTCTTGAAGGATTCTTGTCTACATTTTATAAAATTTGAGTGACTTGATAATCTCATTCAAGTCTTGGGATTGAAAACAACCTACGTTTTAGGATGTATATGGTCTTCCATTATTCATACATGACTACATATAACTATGTTCACTAGAGTTCTGACCAGTCTTCACTCAATGCCTTACAACCTCATCTCCATCAACCTACAAGTACCTTAATGGAGAATATGTACAATTATTTCTCTGATGGAATGAACATAAATGTATTATCTAACTTGAAACCATTGACAAAAGAACAAACACTGCCACTTATGAAAATATTATCTACAGACTTCAATGGTATTCATTACTAGCACAATGAGAGTGATTTTATTATTGATTGATGTTTAACACATGAAAACTAGTTGGAAAAACATTTAAATGAATGAAATTATCTAAAATTACTTGTATAACTATTGGTTTGCATAGACCAATGCAATTAGATAGGAAAACCAAAGGTGCTAGGAATGCACAGTCAACTAGGAGGCACTAGAATTTTTAGGGATGATTCATGAGGTTAAATATACCAATTTGAAAACCATTTACATTTAATGAGAGATAATTATGATTTCTATATATCCACCAAATGCATTTACCTTGACTCTGCCTCTCCTGTTTGTACTAGTTGTAAATTGGTTGACCTCGTTAACCTATCAAAGGAAGCAAAGAGGGATATAAATCAATTTTCACCATATTTGGACCTATGAAATCTTATTAAGCATGGATATGATTTTTGGGGATCTAAGGAGATCCTATTGAAGTGACCACATGTGCAAGGATTGTTATGAATTTGTATAATTGACTAAATATGGCATATTTTGTTGTTAAACTCCTTCTTTATACATTGAACATACAATTGTTAGTTTCCAAACTACCGTCTAACATATAACTAACACATGATACATTATATTACACTTTTAAACATCTATCCTAAGAAGGAAATTTTATAATTCATTAAACTAGCCCAAAGTTGGAATAAAATGACACTAGGACAAAATGACACATATGACCAAAGTAAGAAATGTTATTTGACCTTAGTTATGACCATGGTGGACATTTTACAACTAAGGATAACCTATGGAAGTATGAACTTACATGGGTGTTGATGTAATTTGACCAAGGGGTCAAATTACTCAACACTACCTACAATATGTCAAGTTATGCCCAATGATCTTAATTATAATATTTTTCTTGGGAGACATTAGATTCATGATATGCACGTAGTCCCCTCAACTTTACATACATATGTAAAATTTAATTAAGAATGTTATATATAGACATGCCCTATGGATTAGGAACCATACAAATATTGTTGGAATATAGAGAGTACACACAACTATATTTATCACATGGATTTTGCTATAGTACTTATATAGTCTACTATTCATAGTTCACATAGGACTCCCATAGAAACCTTAATTATACATGATAATAAATTTACTTCTCTATTTGCATTAAAATATATCAAAAAATTTGGGCTATAAAGGACAAGGCCTTGGAAAACATGAACACTAGATTCTTAATCATGTCAAGGCATTTGACCAAAAAAGTAGGCATGGACTCAAATATAAGGATAACACATCTAATTCTAAGTCTTCCAGCCATGATTCTTAGCATATAGTTTTTTCCCACCTATCCCATATGCATACAACATATTAAATCATATATGTACACTCTGAGTTGTATACCCTAACCTTATTCATGATATTATTTCTCTAAATCTACTCATTTTTTACGAATTCATTAATGATGAATATCTCTTACAATTCTTAGGGGCATACAAATATATCCCTTCTTTCTATCATAAGAATAGGTTTCCTCATTGCATAAATGCCCATGCATACTTTAGTGAGAGTTATTACATTTTAGATGTTATCCTAACTAACATAGATGACAACCTACCTATAACACCTTACACCAGTGATCGATCTACATTCTTAATGAAGAAACATTTTAATTCAATTATGGCATGGACATTGATCCTTGTATAATATTATTAGCTACCTCCCTATGTAACAAATAGGATATATCTATTGGATAGATTTTAAATGACTTCCCTAAAAACATTTATTGGTCTTATTCAGATATGTCAGCATCAATATTTCAATTGTAGTAAATAGGATTACACTTTATCTAGATGCAAATCTAGTTAGATAAAATATTTATAAAATGCATCCTAAGATGGATCTACTAGTAAAAGATGAGATCTGATGTCTTCTTGATGTAGACTTCACTCGACTAGTTACTTACCTTGAATGAGTATCCAGCATTGTAAAAATTGTTAAGACTAATGACCAAGTTTGATGTTGTTCTAATTATAGATATTTAAACAAAGCATGCCCTAAGGATGACTTTCCCCTACCTAAAATCTATATGATAGTAGACTCCATAGTAGGATATTAGATGCTATCTTTCATGGAAGATTTCTTTAGTTATAATCAAATCAAGATAGCTGAAGAGGATTGAGAAAAAAATCTTATTTTATCACACCATGGGCCACCTTTTGATATATAGCCATGCCTTTTGTATTAAATAAAATTGGATAAACATACAAACAAATTGGGATCCATAATTTTAATGATCTAATTCATAAAATAGTTGAAGACTAAATTGATGACTTATTATTTAAATCAAAAGAGTGACAACATCATGCAATCAATTTATGATAAATTTTCAAAAGGTTGAGACAATACAATGTTCAACTAAATCCCAATAAATACATCTTTGGTGTCACATCTGGTAAACTATTAGGATTTATAATATCCCAATGTGGAATCAAGGTAGATCCAAATAAATTCAAAACTATAATGGATATATCACCTCCTACAAACTTAAAGCAACTTCTATCTTTACAAGGTAAAATTTAGGGAATACATCTCTTTGTGGCATAACTAGCAGATAAGACTCAATAATTCACAATATTAATTAATAAAGATACAAAATTTGAATGGGATATTGCATGTCAAGATATATTTATTGCACTCAAATAATACTTACCAAATTCATCTGTGTTGGCACCATCCATACCCAATAAGCCATTTCTCCTTTACATTTTTGTGACTGATCATGCACTCAGTGCACTCTTCTCACAACATGATGACCAACATAAAGAGTGATCTAATTATTACATTAGTCACACACTTGTTGATTATAGAAAAAATTATTCTATAATGAAAAAAATCTATTTATCGCTTATATTTGCTAAACAAAATATCAAACACTATATGATAAAAATGAGAGGTTATTATAAAAGCAGATCCTCTAAAAAAAAATGTTAAAACTACACCTCTCTAGCCATATATCCAAATGGGTAATGCTACTCACAAAGTTCAATGTAAAAATCAGGTTATAAAATTTGATAAAAGGCCAAATAGTTATAGACAAACTAGTAGCTACACCACTATAAGATACAAATCCTATCAATAATAACTTTTGAGATGATTTCACAACATTACTTCTGACACATGGATGTTGTTATTTAATGGTTCTAGATGTGCATTAGGTGTTATAGCCATAATTTTATTTATCACTCCAATGTGGAAAATAATGCCACTTGCATATCGATTAAGTTTCTCATGCATAAACAATATCATAGAATACAAGACACTTATCCTTGGCATCTATGCATCTTAAGCTCTCAAAGTAAAATCTCTTATGGCTTATGGGGATTCAAAGTTGGTTGTTAATCAAGTCACAAATGTCAGAAAACCAAGGAAGAAATCTTAAATCCATACAAGAATATGGTTCAATTTCTACATGATCAATTCAAATACTTTTCTATCAAAAATATTCCTTGAAAAGATATTCATCATGTTGATGCAATGACAAGTGTAGAATCATTGATCCCTATTGACAACAATGATGAGAAAGTTATACTCACTATTAAATAAATATAGTCACCCTTAGTATATCATGTTTGTCTCATAGCTCTATATTTTTTATCCACCATGTGTAGTACATATTATCAATTAAATTTTCACCCTTTGTAAGGTAGTTCAATCCTTCCAAATTTAATGTAACATGAAAACACCTCAAGGTTGTGGGTACCCTATTAAAGAGGTGAATATCTAGGTTAAAGGGCTAACTCCCCTTGATGAATCACTTAGGATCAAACACTAATCTACCACTTGCTAGGAAAATGGAGAGAAACCTAATATAATGGAGGTGGTGCACCAAATTTGATCTAACCACTAACAACTAGCTGTAAATACACTTAAAACATGAGACTAATTTGTACATGACACTACTCCAAATTTTCCTCTCTACATCAATGATTATCATGAAGGTTTTTGAAGCAAGATTGAGCTAAGAGGACTACTCAAGAGGTCATGAAATGAAAATAATGAAAAAAAACTCACTATACCCCTACACACACCATTTGGACACTTCAAGAGACCTACAAAGAAATTTCAAACTGATTATGAATGGAAGAAAAGGACAAACGTGTTAAGGAAGCAAGCTAGTCATTTGACTACTCTCATTGATTAAATGCTACAAATGGGTAGGGATTCACCATACCCTAGTGGAGGATATAAACTTAGCCTATCAAGGCTCAATATATAGAGAAATGTGAGAGAAGAATAAGAAAGGTGAAGGAGAGAGAGAAATACATGTTTCCAAAAGAGAGTTACAACAATAAATGAGTTTTAAACTTCCAAATTAGGTCTTAAAGGACAAGTTTTGGTCTCCTAAAGATACTCTTCTACTCCAAGTGGCACGGAAATTTCAAACTTTGCTTGACAACTTGCCTAGCTTTCTACAACTACCATTTGCCTTGGCTTGTGGAATGACAAGTGAAATTATTGATGGTAAAGTCATGTTTATTTACATATTTTCTCTATTCTAGACACCTTTTAACTAATATTTTAAGGTTCCCTTTGACACATCACTTCATTCTCTTGCTAGGTGTCTTGAAGTCTCTTCATCTCACTAGGCCAATCTTGCTTAGACATGTCAAAAATTGAGGTCATCTTCTCTAATTTATTATATCTCCATAGATGGAATATTAAAATCATATCATACCTTTAAAAAATCATTTAGAAGTCTCAAACTACTCCTAAGAACTCATTTTTCACTAAAATCTATAATTTCATTTCATTCTTTATAGCCTTAAAAATGTGTAAACCTCCTTGTGTATAAGAATGTATGGAGGATATTTTTAATGAGTAAATATTTGAGGATTAAATATGTATTTAAAACTCCATGCCATGTTTTAGGTCCTTATATTGAGTGTAAATGCCATTTTTCTACCTTTCTCCTTAATTAGGCCTCCTTGCTTAGAATCCTGATTTTTTACTCCATATCTCTCTTGCATGTGTGAAACCACAAAAAAAAACATTTGATTAAATTTACATAGTATATAACCAACCTACATGCCAATTTTAAGGCCCCGAAACCTTGTGGAAGTGTGAGAATTATGAAATGGTCTTGCCACCTAGTCTCATTTTAAGCCTATTTGAGACTACCGTGAAAAATGAGATTTGTTTGATCACTTCTAA
The DNA here is from genome assembly GCA_037957365.1 of Torreya grandis. Classification (NCBI taxonomy): domain Eukaryota; kingdom Viridiplantae; phylum Streptophyta; class Pinopsida; order Cupressales; family Taxaceae; genus Torreya; species Torreya grandis. The sequence continues at coordinate 1,564,275 of JARHVA010004400.1, forward strand.
GATGTCATGTGAAATGTTTTTGGATTTAATATATTAAATAAATATTAGGTGACCTATCCTAATATTTTTAAAGTGTCAAACCATTCAAAACCCTACAAAACACTAAAAATTCTTGCAAAATAGTGCATTTATTGTAGTCCATACAACTACATCTACAAACAAAGTACACCTAGAGAATCTAATTTGGGTCCTTAATAATGTATAGGGTGTTTCAAGAGTAAATCAGGTCATCTGATGTGCTTTACAAGTTCATCTCTCTCAATTGGTCACTACTAGGGGTTTTAAGAGGGTTTATATTGATTTTGATTCGTAGTGATTTTTCATAAACACTATACCTTAAAAACCTGAAATAATTCCAAAAATGTCAAGTAAATTATTCCCTCAACTATTACTAGGATCTTATGTCACCATGCATCTTGATTTTACAATACTGAGTGTGGCCATTAAAGAGGGGTTAATAGACTTAATATTTGTCTATGAAGGTTTGAAACTTAATATAATAACTAATGCCATTATAATGAAGTGTGATGACCTATTTATCACCATTGAAGTCAATTTTATTATATTCATAGGGTCATGGCCTAATGAAACAAGAGAAGATAGGTTTTTGTAATGTAGTCACCCATTAGAGGAGCTCAATATGGTCTTGAGATCCTAAATGACACTTTTATTAATTTCCCCCTATTTAGATGGTATTGTAGGACTTGTGAAAACATTTTACATGCATTAGTTCACTCAAACTCTCATGTCATCTTTGTCAAGTCACCCTTATTATGATTGTAATATAGGTCTATCTATGTATGTTGGGCTTACTAGGCTTAGGTAAAGTCTTCAATATTTGACTCACTTTAGTTAGTTGAGGGTATTATGGAACCATATTAAAATATAAATCATATTCATATAGATTTTTATCCCTCCATAGGCCTCTATGTTTCTCAAGACAAGTATCCTTTTGTAATTGATCAAGAAGACATACTTGTAGACCTTATTGGATATGTGTGAAAGTTTTAAAGAGTCAATTAAGTCACCTTAATAAGTCTAAGGACTTTATGGATATCCTATTACCATGAAACCATACCTAAATGGTTTACCTTTCTTCAAGCCTCTCATAGTACTTCAACTCTTTCAAAATAAGAAAACTCTCTCATGAGGGCAAACAACCTTATAGACATCAATCTGACTTTTTACAATAGGGTCATTATTTTTAGTCACCCTTCTCATGTTTATTATAATTCCTCATGACATAATTTTTTTTCATAGTTGGCCATTCACCTGAGCTAGACTTATGTGTTCCTCAAATACACTTTGCTTTCTCTTTAACTTGAAATTGACTTGCTTTTTCTAGTAAAATGTAGGTGGTTATGTGTTTGAATGCAATTTAGAATTTAATACTTATATGCAAGTCATTAGGCACTTCATTAATCTCTCAATATCATTTTCATGCTATTTCAGAGTTTAGAATGCTCTCAACTTGCTAAAAACTTCACACACTCACTTGTTCCTTATACATATTCAGTACATGGTTATAGGTGGATACTTAGGGAAGAGTCTAAAAATGAGGTCTTGAACCTAGTTTCTCAACTCCATCATGACATATTAAAGATATTAAAACTTCATGAAATGTTCACTTCCACTACACCATAAGGTTCATTGACTTATTCTGACATTTTTAGACCTTTGCCATCTTCAAACCTATGTGTGACTACTAGGTATGTATTCTCAGTCATCTTGACACTCTTTTGGATCTCAAACACTTATATTTATATAATTAAATTGTACCTTCTCTCTTATTTTCACCAATTCATGTGTCATTCTTCTAACCAATTCTTCCTTCCATGGCAATTAATTTTAGTCCAAAATGAGGACCCATAGGTCTGTCACTTCTAGGTCTTCATTTACTTGTATAGGATATAAAGGCAACCTCTTCGGTCCTTTGACAATTTTATTATTATGAAAACTCTTGTATTATAATTTATCATCTCTAAATAAGACTAAACCTCATAACCAAACATTTTACGACTTCAAACTTATCCATTCACATGTACAAACTCTGTATATAGTTAGCTAATGTTGAAGGCATATACATGGAAATTGGAGTTTCTTCACTCATTCATGTTTCTTTATGATCTTGAATAATATTAGTTAGTGTCAAATGAATTTTTGAGTCTATGACATAATTATCCATGGATTGGAACACTTCATAAAGAAACCTTAGACCTCATGAACACTCACCAATAGGTCTACAAACCTATGGGTGGCTAGAACACATTTCAACCTTGTTTGAGAGTAAAAATTGATCTTATTTCTCATTACTTAGAATTTAAACCTTTTCAATACCATCATCATATTATATTACTTATTTATTATTACCATTTGAGATAGGTTTGGCAGCCATGCTTATAAAAAACTATCGGTGTATTGTACCTTGTTTCCAAGAACAAGAACATGACATCTTTTGAAATGATCATCTATAAGAGATACTTCTCAAGAATATGGAACATGACATATTATATGAAAAATGGAGTAATTTAAACCTCTAAAAGTGATAATCTTTCAAAACAACCAAAACACATTTATAATAGGGTGGTATACTCACACACTTGAGGAACCTTTCCTCTTGTTGAAGACATTTAATAGATTTGAATTAGATTATTAAACAAACATTTGAAGGAGTTATTTGACCTATAAAAACATCATATAAAAATATTCTCCTCCATTGTTCTCTGAGGTGAAGAAACAACAACATTAGACCTTTATTAAATGGAAAAGGCATCGTGATCTCTTGTCACTCTTAGTGATTGTTCATAAATAAGAGGGGATGAATATGAAAAATATTTGCATAAAATTTAAGCCAACTAGGACCCCCTTCTATAGAAAAAGTTTTATGACTCAAATCTCTTTCCTCTATCTATACCATCCACTTGAATTTTGCCTTTGCTAGGTTGTGAAGAGAGTGATAGAGGTTCTGAAGCAAATTTTGCATTTTTAGGACTTGCCCCTACAAGCCAAATGTGTATTTTAACTATAGAATCTAAAAGGAAACTTCAAAAACATTTTTTTCTTGAATATGATTTCACAAGTTTGTATAAGTGGCCAAAACTCCCTTCAAAGCATTGAATTTCAAGATTTCGGCCATTTTATGACACCTTGACATAAAAGGAAGTTATATAACTAATCCAAGGTCCTTGGAAAGTTTATTTTATATATTTTTTGCATTTTTTGGCTTTGATATATTACACACATTGGAGTTATCAAAAATGACCTTTTTATTCAAAACATTACCTTAAAGTCCACAAAGGGACCTTAACTTCTCTAAAACATCATGAAATGTTATTAGAAGGTGATTAAGGAATGAAATGAGTTTGAAGAACACCTAATAAACTATGACACCACTTATTCAAGTTTCATCACTTCATGACATGACTAGGCTAGTACAAATCAAATAAATACCATTACCTTAATTTATACAAATTTAACTTAAACAATGCTAATAAGGTTTTGAAAAGTATTTTTGAAGGATATTAAGGCATGAAAAAGATATGAAAAAGGTTATATAAACATGAAACTCAATTTTTAACCTATATGGGTTGACATTTTGACCTTGGGGGTCAAAATTGGTCAAAAAAATGGTGATTCATGAGGGTAGCGTGCTTGCTATGCTAAATAGACCAGTAGCCTTGTCCTCCCATTAGGAAATGGAATCATTGTCACTTAGATTCAAATTTAAAAACACCTTGATCATGCCAAGATAAGATTATGTGACCTCTAAATACAAATAAATAAGGATAACACACTCAAAGCAAACAAAAGACACATACATGTGCTAGCAAAACACTTACGGAACACAACAAACAAGAAAATAACTATGTAGAAAATAAACTACCAAGATTGATCCTTCTAGATAAAAGGGAAGATTTTAAGGTCATACTCTTCATGTGGTGAGTAAGTATTTGAATCAATATTCCTCTTAGATGTTTGTTTTTTTGAGATCAACTACTTCTTGGTCACCAATCTTGTTGATAGTCTTTCAAGTGAACCATCAACATCAAACATGTTCCCTATGAATACAAATTCATCTTGATATTCAATATTTACCTCATGTTTATGTTTTATTATAGGATAACTCTCTAATGTGACCACACATACAACTTCAAATTTTGGTGACTCTTTAGGATCATGTTTGCCAATGTATGCATTTTGATTAGATTTTTATTTAGCATGTTTACTTGAAGGTAGAAGTTGGTCATCCAAAATCAAGCAGAGGTTTTCAATTTCTTCCCAAAAGGCAACCTCATCTTGGTCACTTGAAATAATGTCAATTTGGATCCCATTCTTGTCATTTTGTTTAGGGGTAAGAAGCTCATCAAATGCTTTAATTAGAACATGGTCCATCTAAGTTTTGATTTCTTCAATATCTTCCACTTGCTCATGATGCTCAACATAAATAGTAGCCAAAGTGTTTTCATGAGAACCTACCTCATACCCATATATAAATTCATTTAAAGCTTCCATGTCATCATTAGCTGCTTCAATATTTACTTCATGTTCCATCCTATTAGTTTACTTGTCTTGATCTTCAAGAGATCCACTACTAATGAACACTTTAAGATCTCCCATGAAGTCATGGTGAATTTTATACCAAAAACTCTTTTTATATTTATTGTTAAGTATTGCCACCACTTCCTCATGCTTTCTTGGAGTTACAACCTCATGAATATCTTCTTGAAGGCTATTCTTTTATGGTTCTGCTAAACTTAACTCCTTTAACTCCTTCTTTCCATAAGAGATGGGATCATCATCTTCAATGAAGAAAGGAAATTCAAAGCAAGTATTTACCTTGTCATCACCTCTTTATTTATGTTATTTTGTATATGTAACCTCATATTATACCCTAAAAAACATAGGTTCTTATTGGTAAAATGAGAGGGTGGTAGGGAAAGATGACTTTATGTTATGCTTGAAACTTGAAAAAGTATCCTTATAACTCAAGGTTTTGGATTTAGGCTTATTGGAGAGAGGGAAAAGGATTAAATGTCTTGAATTCTATCATCTTCTCTCTTTCTTGTTCTATAGTAGGCATAGGAGAATATTCATTCACAATAGTTGGCATGGTGTAACTAGGAGTCATAGTCCTTGGAATAAGAATAGGAGATGATGATTGAGATTTCTTGGGTTCTATATTTTATTTTTCCCATCTCACTAGCCTAGTCTCCATGAACTAAATTATGTCCCTTATCTCTAGCCTTTCACTTGTTAGGATATATTGGTTTTATTTTTAAAATAATGCCCACTCTCATCTTGGAAAGTGTAATGAGTATTTTAAATTTTAAATGAGGACTATGAGAATAAGGTGACCAATCTCAACTCTTTTATCCATCTTCCTTAGCACCATTTCATGATTTTGAATTTTCATAAGTAGTTGATTGTCTTGTTCTCTTCTAACTTGAATTTGCCTAGCTCTAGACTCTTCCTCAAAATTTAAATTTATAGTTATCTTCTATATTGAATTTTTCTTGTTATCTTACTTATAGTGTTCCCTCATCTTATGATTCTCTTCCATTTTCTTCTTGAAGTCAAGGATCAAATTTATATCACTTTGTTTAGGCTGATTAGGAAGATAATGACATTACCAAGGCTAAATGAAAGTATGCATAGGAGAAGGATGGGAATAACTACTAGGAATAGGATGGTATATAGTTAAAATACTACTTGAGGAGAAGACATAAACATGATCAGTCTGATATAGATAATTTTTAAGTGTGGAATGTGCATTTTCACCAAATGGAGATTGAGAATATATAACAATTTCTGATTTTTGTGCACTTGGACTACTTATGCCAGTTGTAGTTTGTTTGGAGTCACCATTGATGTTTATTGAATGAATATAAAGGATTATATGTTAAATAAAAACACCAAAAATCCTTTAATATATTTGGACCTTTGTCCCAATAGTCATGTCAAAACTATTATCAATCAAATTTATAGCCATTGGAAGGTAGTTCAAGCCTTCCAGATTTCATGTAACAAGGAAACACCTCAAGGTTTTCAGTACCCTATTGGATAGGTGAATCTCTTAGTTAAAGGGATAACTACACTTGATTAATCACTTAGGCTAAAACACTAATCTAACACTTTCTAGGAAAAATGAGAGAAACCTACTCTAATGGAGGTGATGTACCAAATATGATCTAACCACTACTAGTCAACTATAAATGCACTTCAAATATGAATCTACTTTTTACATGACACTGTTCCAAATCTACCTCTCTACATCAAAGTTTCTCATGAAGGTTTGTGAATAAATATTAATCTACAAGTAGTAAAGAGGTCATGAAATGAAACTAATGAAAATGCAACTCACTAAACACCTAAAATCTCCATTTGGACACTTTAAGAGACTTTTAAAGAAGTTTCAAACTGAATATGAATTGAAGAAAAGGACAAACATGTCAAGGAAGAAAACCTAGTCACTTGATAATATCAAATAATCACACAAACACATTGAAACCAGTCTATGAAGAAGGTAAATCTGGAATATTATCATTTATCAAAGGATAAAAATGGGCAGCACTTCACCATACCCAAGTGGAGGATACAAACTTAGCCTATCAAGGCTTAATATAAAGAGAAATGTGAGAGAAGAAGAAGGATGTAGGAAAGAGAAAGAGAGACATGTGTCCAAGGAGAATTAAAATAATAAATGAGTTTGAAACTACCCCATCAAGTATTCAAGGAAAATTTTTGGTCTCCTAAAGATACTCTTCTTCTCCAAGTGGTGTGGAAGTTTCAAAATTTATTAGATACCTTGCCTAGCTTTCTAAAATTGCCCTTTTCCTTAGTTTGTGGAATGAAAAGTGGCCTTATTGATGGTTAGGTCATGTTTAGTTACATATTTTCTATTTTATTGAAAATTTTTAACTAATCTTTGAAGGTTCCCTTTGACAAATCACTTCATTCTCTTGCTATGTGTCTTGAAGTATCTTAATCTTACTAGGCTAATCTTGCTTCCAAGTGCCAAAACTTGAGTTCATATTCTATAATTAGTTTATATCCATGTATGGACTATTAAAATCATATAAAACCTTCAAAAACTCATTTATAATTTTCAAACTACTCAAGAACTCATTTTGCACCAAAAGCTTCAATTTGGACTCATTTCTTGTAACCTTAAAAATGTGTAAAAATCCTTGTGTAGAAGAATATACAATATTATTTAGAAAATAAGAAAATATTTGAGGACCCAATATGGATTTATAGATCCATTCCAAGTTTTAGGTCCTGAGAGTGAGTGGAAGCATCATTTTTATGCCTTTGTCTCTCCTCAATTAAGCCTCAATATAGGTTTCCCTATGTATGTTGGGCTTACCAAGCTTAGGAAAAATATTAAATATTTGTGTAACTTTAATTATCTTAGGGTATTATCTAACCATATTATAATAGAGATCATATTCATATAGAATTTAATCCCTCCATAGGCCTATATGTTTCTAAAGACAAGTAGCCTCTTGTAATTGATCAAGTCGACCAGCTTAGAGGCCTCATTAACTATGTGGGAAGGGTTTAAATTTTTAATTAAATAATATTATTGTGTATGATTATATTGAAGATATAATATTACCATAAAACCAACCCTAAATGGTTTACCTTTCTTCGAGCCTCTCACAAGCCTTCAACTCTTTCAAAATAAGCAAACCTTATCATAAGGGCAAACATGCCTATAGACATCAATCTAATTGTGTATGACATGGTTTAGAGTTATATTTAGTCATAATTATCATGTTTATTTTAATTCCTTATGAATTAAAACTATTTCATATTTTGGCCATTCACATGAGCTAGATTTTTGTGTTCCTCAAATACACTCTACGTTCTCTTCAACTTGAAAGTAGACTATTTTTTCTAGTAAACTATAGGTGGTTATGTGTTTAAATGCATTTTGGGATTTAGGACTTGTATACAAGTCATTATGAACTTAATTAATCTCTAAATAACTTTTTAATTCTATTTAAGAGTTTAAAATCCTCTCAACTTGCTAAAACCTTCACACACTCACTTCTTCCTTATATATGTCCAGTACATGGCTTTAGGTAGCTACTTAGGGAAGAGTCAAAAATGAGGTCTTGAACCTAGTTTCTCAAATCCATCATGACATATTAAATATATTAAAACTTCATTAAATGTTCACTTTCACTACACCACAAGGTTCATTGACTTGTTATGGCATTTTCATACCTTTGCCATCTTTAAACTTGTGTGTGACTACTAGGGTTGTATACTCAATCATCTTGACCATCCTTTAGATCTCAAACCAATTAGATGTTTATGATTGAATTTTACCTTGTATATTATTTTCACTGAGTCATGTTTCATGATTCTTACCAATTCTTCCTTCTATGATAACTAATTTTAGTCTATCATGAGGACCTATAGGTCTATCATCTTTAGGTTTTCATTTACTTGTATAGGCTAAAAAGGAAACATCTTGGGTCCTTTAACAATTTTATTTTTATTTCAACTATTATTTAATAGTTTATCATCTCTAAATAAGTCTAGACCTCTTGAAAAAAAAATTTACCACTTCAAACTTGTCCATTCACATGTACATATTGTGTTTACAATCAATTCATATTTAAGGCATATGTATGGAAATTAGAGTTTATTAACTCATTCATGTTTATTGATGATAATTAATAGGATTAGTTAATTTAAAATGAATGTATATGATTCTATGACACACTTATCCATGGCTTGAACACTTCATAAAGAAACCCTAGACCACATGAACACTCACAGGTCTATAGACCTGTGGGTGGATAAAACACATTTCAACCTTATTTAAGAGTAAAAATTGATATTAATTATCATTTATTGGACTTAAAAACTTATAAATACCATCCTAATATTATATTATATTATTTATTATTTTCATTTGAGCTAGGTTTGGTAGTCATGCTTGTAGAAGACTGTCAGTGTACTATACCTTGTTTCCAAGAAGAAGAACATGACATATCTTGAAAGGATAATCTAAAATAGATACTTATCAATAAGAGGAAAAGCTAAGTATATGATAATGAAGGATATTATATGAATAATGGATTAATTGAAACCTTTGAAAGTGAAAATACCTCAAAATAACCAAAACACATTTGTAGTAGGGTGGTATGCTCACATACTTGAGGTACCTTTCGTCTTATTTTAGACACTTATGAAGTTGAATTACCTAATTAAAATAATTTTTTAAGGACATATTTTAAATTTTAAAACATCACACAAAACCATTCTCCTCCACTGTTATCTAAGGTGAAAAAATAATAGCAATATCAGATCCTACTTAAATAGACAAGGCATAGTGACCTCCTATCACTCTTAATGATTGTTCATAAGGAAGAAGGGATGAATTTGAAAAATATTGACACAAAATGGAAGCCTACTAGGATCCACATCTTTTGGAAAAAAATTAAATACTCAACTCTCTCTCCTTCGTACATACCATCCACTTGAATTTTGCCATTGCTAGCTTATGATGAGAGTGATGGAGGTTTTGAAACAAATTTTGCATTTTTCAAACCTACACCAGCAAACCAAACATATATTTAAACTTATAATCTAAAATGAAATTTGGATTTAACCCGTATAAGTTGAAAGGACACTTATGAAATGCTTTTTTCTTGAAGATGAGCTCACAAGTTTGTACAAGTGCCCAAAAATCCCTTCAAAGCGTTGAATTTCAAGATTCTAACCATTTTATGACATACTAACATAAATGGAAGTTATATAACTTCTAAAGGTCCTCAAAATTTTTATTTTACATATTTTTATCATTTGTCGGATTTGACACACATTGGAGATAGTAAAAATAACCTTTTTCTTCATAAACACTACCTTAAAGTCCACAAAAGGACTTTAACTTCTCCAAAACTTATTTAAATGTTATTATAATTTTATTAAATAATGAAATTAATTTTAATAATACCTAAGGACCTATGAGACCACTTGACCAAATTCCATCACTTCATGATATGACTAGTCTAGTACAAAGTAAAGAAAGACCATTACTTTAATTTCTCCAAATTTACCTTAAATAATGTTAATAAGATTATGAAAAGGATTTTTGAAGGATATTAAGGCATGAAAAATATATGAACAAGTTTATAAAAACATGACACTCAAGTTTTCAAATATAGGGATTGCCATTTTAACCTTGGGGGTTAAAATTGGTCAACAGTACAAAATCCTCATAATGGTTTTTGATATTTATAGTTTCTATAAAAATCTATCATGCCAACTAATTTTCCCAAGAATGATAAGAATTATAGATAAATTACCTTTGTTATATCATCATCGATTGGGACTTATTTAAAATATATTTTGATGGACACTTACTTTGATGTTTGACATTCGATAAAGCTAAATTGGCCATAAACTAATTACATGAGAATGAATGTGGTGGCCATTTCAACATGAAAGTAGTGTTACACAAATTACTTTATCAAGGGTATTATTTTCCCACCATGGAGATAAAATGTCAATAATATGCTAAACTATGTGACAAATGTCAATGACATAGTAATTTACACCATGATTTTTCATAATAATTGCAGCCTATTACCTCCCCATGGCCATTCATGCTATGGGGGTTTGGTCTAATTAGTAAAATAAACATAGACTTAGTAGGGGCTCACAAATTCATCCTTAAAACTATAAAATGATTTACTTGGTGGAAACCAACCCAATGCAATCTAAAAAAGGAGAAGATATATGCCACTTTCTCATGATTAACATCATTTCTCATTTTAGCCTACCAATAGCCATCATTAAAGCTAATAAAACATATTCTAAGAATAAAATAATGAATAAATTTCATGCTAATTAAAATATCTGACACACACTCTCTACTCCATACCACCACATGGTAATGGTAAATTAAAAACTAAAAACAAGACAATTAATAGTATCTTGAGAAAAATAGTTACCAAATTCAATGATGATTGGCATAATCAGATAATATATGCATTATGGGCTTATGATACTAATATTCAAACATAAATAAGAGTTACTCCTTATTCACTAGTTTATGGAATTGAAATGGTTATCTTATTGGAATTAGAAATCCCATTCTTACAAGTGTCCCTCAAAGGGCATATCACAAAATACCAATATAGAAAAAAACATCTTCATGAATTTAATAGTTAGATTACACATGCATCAAAGCCATATAGCACATTAGAACATACCGTAAATGAATCCAATAGGCACACAATAGTCATGTTCATAGCAAATAATTTGAAGTTAATAATCTCATTCTAAAATAGAAACTCATAAATGTTAATGCAAAAGAAGAGACAAAAATAAATTTCAAACCAAATTGACTTTGCCCATACTTAATTTTAGAAAATATTAGCCCCAAGATATACCATATAGCTTCACTCAATGGTAAAACAATGAAGAATCTAATGAACATCATGCATCTACAGAGCTTCTATATATAAACAACTAAAATTTTACTTGTACATTGTTTCTCTTATATTTCTCCTTGTATATAGTTTCATTTTCATATTGCTTATACATCGCTTATATTTATAAAACAAAAAAAATAATATAATATGTTTAGAAATACAAAAACATTCAAATATTTGCTCAAAAAATATAAAATTTTATATTGTATGCATTTTCATGTTTACATTCCTTCTATTTTATAAGTACTGCATATGTTATCCATGTTAGTTTAGTTGGTTTTATCATAGATATATGCTTCACATGTTGCCTTTGAGTGTTCACATATTACTACATGAATCAAGTCCTCTACATAGATATGGATTTGATGCTATCTACCCATTGGGGGCACATACACTTATACATAGATTTAACATTAACATATTATCCCATTAGGGGAATCATACAAATAAATTTTGATTTGCTAAGTTATATCATTCTATACTCCATGTCAAATATCTATCACTAATTATATCTTAATATTGATTATCCTTTACTACACTAATTTTCTGCTGACTACTACTACTTTAGACTCAGGTTATGTACATCTTTGATCTTATACAAATTTTTACCACATTCTTATGCATACTTTCATTTCTATCTTTTCTATTATAGATTTAATTATATCTCTTTGATTATACATCTACTCAAGGGAATTAGAAACATGTCATTGTTATATGGATCTAAGCTAATTCATTTCCTTATGTGTATGTGTTATACAAGTTCCCACATCCTTGTGTGTGCTTCTTGATTGTGTATGCAAATATTTGAACATGTCCTTCCATGTGGATCTAAGCCAACCCTATTTGATATTTGCATATGTGGACATTCAAACATGTCCTTATACGTGTGCCTTTTATCAAACTTAGTGACATGTGCCCATGCCCCTTGTATTTTAGCCCTTTGTCTCACTTTCCATGCCTTAAGTGTTTTTAGGTATGATTGCATATATGCACCATGAAAATGAGACTTGTATCTTACTTGCTAATTTCACATCTAGTTTATAGTGACATGAGGGACCTCAAGCATCTTAGCTTCCTCCTTGGGTGCCTTGATGGACACCATGACCCATCTACGTAAGCAATTTACTTAGATTATATTCAAATTTTTTGTTCATATAAATGCTTACATTTTTATCTCTATCTTGACAACCTTGTGTATGTTTTATCAAAACTCAAAAGCTTTGGTTAAAAGATAATTCAGAAATAAGAACAACATAATTCAAATAATGTTATCTCTGAAAAGAGATGTTTTATTGATCAAAATTGCAGACCCAAACATATGCCTATCTTTAAGAAGAGATGTCTCATTTCCATTTCAGGTTACATATTCATTTATACATGTTTTTAAGGTGTGAGGAGGATGTGGAAGGTCACAAATCTCAAGGGAGATTAAGTGGTTTGACTTCCATGATTTATAACAATATATAATTCGAGGAATTACTATTTTTAGAAACTTACTATTTTTAGACTGCACTACTAAAATTGAAATTTGGGGTACTTATGTTAGGTTTTCTAGAATAAAAATTCATCAAATGGATATAAATTCCATCTCATGACTTTCCACTCATTATTAGCTTTCCAAGGGTTCAAATGACGAGTCAATTGGAGCTACGGTGCAAAAGTTATGGCTCCCAGAAGTTCCACCATCAATTGGGGCAGACCCATCACCTGAATTGTCATCTGAATTGTTGCCCGAATCAATTTTATATCTAGTATACATCCTACATTGTAAACTTATGCTCAAACTCTTTTACATTCTGATGTCATGTATACATGTTAGGTTTGTCACACATATATCATATATTTTTAACCTAACACGCATATTCATAACTTTTATTTTGAAGACAATTATTTCATAGGTTCAACAACTCCCCTC